>JBAMHX010000016.1:21906742-21940720 GCA_037177515.1 Pseudomugil tenellus
ATATATATATATATAAGTCACATCGTAGAAATACGCAAAAACGGTATTAGTGCAAATATCCCACATGAAACGCTTAAAACAGCTTTGTAAGCACACAGTCGGTTAAAAAAAATATATGAAACAACTATCTAAGTCTTACTTCTTCCAGTTTCTTTGCGTTCCCAGTCACGAAGACCACTGTTCTACAAGCTGGTACAGCCATGATGAATGACACCCGGAGGACTAACAAATACGGACCGAGCACTTCCGCCTCATCCGTGGCCAATAAAATAGCAGCTGAGCGCCTCAGCGAATCACTGGTCAATGTGTAGCTCCACCCACCAAAGTTTCGCCAATCACCGAGCTGTGCTAGAAGAAAATTTATCCGGATGGAAAAGTGAGTACGAATTGCCATGTGGAGTAAAAACAGTGCTGGAAAATAAATCCTGTCGTGGAAAAGTGGAAATTAACCCCCTAAATGAGTCTTTTACCTCGCACCGCTGAGGAGTTCAGCTCAGCGGAGTATTGGGAGAAATTCTTCAAAAAGCGAGGAGAGAAAGCGTTTGAGTGGTATGGAGACTACAATAAACTGTGCGGCGTGCTACACAAATATATTAAAGTGCAAGATAAGGTAATGTGGGATGTGCAAAGATGCAGCGATGCACTAAATACCCGATAGCTTCCAAACTTACATGGAAGTGTAAGTGATATATATTTAAATACAGCGTTAATAAATGTGTCACATTTATGTAATAATGTGCATGCATATACACATAATTAATACATGTAACTTATAGTTAAGGAATCAGAGTCTCTTTCCGTCTATTGTACTGCATGGATAATTAGTTGTACTTCTTTCCCTTAGGTCCTGGTGGTTGGATGTGGTAACTCTGAGCTGAGTGAGCAACTTTATGATGTTGGCTACAAACATCTCACTAATATAGATATTAGTGAGACAGTGGTAAACAATATGAGCCAACGAAATGCTGAGCGCAGGCCAGGCTTGATTTTCTGTCAAGTGGATGCAACACAAACTCCATATGATGATTCTAGCTACCAGGCCGGTCTGGACAAGGGAACTCTGGATGCCATGGCATCTGAAGGGGAAGGAGCTTTGGCCAGGAATATGCTCACTGAGGTCAGAAAGCTGTTGACAGACCGTATATCACTAGTGTACAGTACTGTGTTTTCCTCATGAAACTTTTTGTGTTTGTTTTTGCAGGTGAGCCGTGTACTAAGTGTTGGGGGGCGGTATATCTGTGTTACTCTGGCTCAGGAGAGTGTTATAAAGTTGGCTGTAGAACACTTTGTTCAGCTCGGATGGGCAGTCAGGCTTCACTGCTTGCAGGGAGAAAGGGGAACAGAAGAAGAAGACTCGTTCGCTCTGCCTGTCTTTGTGCTTGTCTGCACCAAGTTCCGCCAGCCTATGCCCACACCCATTCTTGAGATGTGTGTTGGAGATGATGGAGCACCTGTCCGTTACTCACAAATTTGCGAACTCTTATCAGCAGTGAGGGAGCATCAAGCCTATTCTGTGTTAAGAAAAAGGCTCCGCACAAGCACCGACCCTGGCTCAAACCTTTCACTAACTCTCTGCCATGCTAAGACCAATCTTCCCCGATACACTCTGACAGTACAAGATTGTCCACCAGGAGCAAAAGTGCCAAGATCTAACCAGTTTGCTATATTTATTGGTGAGCTCGTGTTTGTGAGACACACTGGTTTAATTGTTTTCCTCAGTGAGGATTTTTATGCCCTAGCTCTCTCTGCTTGTTTCTTTAGTGCCTCGAGGGTGTGAGACAGCTTGGCTCTACAGTTCCAGTGAGGGCAGAAGGCAGCTGGCAGCCAGCGCTAACTTTCGACGCTTGGTGATTGTTGCTATGCACAGGAATCAGGAATACACCGATATGCAAGCAGTACAGTCCGAACTCTCCCCAGTGGTTATGGACCTGGCTCCCCCAGGAATGCCAACCAATCAGCAGGTAAATGCAGTTCAGTATTTATTCTTAAGATGCTTTATAAATACAATAAACCATGTTGGGCACAAAAATAATCTAATAATCAACTATTAAACTTTCCTTCCCAATTAAGGTGCCATTCCTGTCAGTGGGAGGAGATCTTGGTTGGCGAGAGGAGGTCAGCAGGGGTGTGAGTCAGCTCAGTGGGGAGTATTGTGTGGAGAACGTCAGGGGAGAAGATGGCGAACTGTATCGCAGATTGGTGTTCCTGTCTAACACTGCACTTGTCCAATCAGAGAGCCGACTTGTTTCATCAAGTACTGGTAGATTTCCACTTTCTTCTCTGCAAACAGATAAACCTGGAATTTAATCAAAAATAAATGTCATTGTGCCAAACCAAGAGAATGATCAGATAACTAAATAAATACTTTATCTGGAAGATTGTAAATGCTTAGGTCTGTAAACGTGACCTGATGGAAATTATGGAGGATTTAATATGTGTGACTGCACTTCTGATCAAATCAAATGAAGCTTTATTTATAAAGCACTTTTCATACAAATGTAGTTCAATTTGCTTTGCTCAATAAAAATACATTTTTATTATTTATAAAACCTTTATGCACTCAAGTAGAAAACATCTGAGATCAATAACACACCTGATTGCACACCTGAGAGGAGGCAGAAGTGCATATTGGAATTTCTGGAGAGACATTTGTTACCACAAATGTGATGTTTTTTCCAAGAATGCTGTGATTTTGAATGTAGGACAACACCACACTTTATTCAGAACTTCCATTCTAAGCCTCACTTAATGGAAAAATTGTGTGGGTGTATGAAGAGGACTGATCTGCCAACAGTCTAGATCGATTTCCTGGTTCAGACAATCACAACCACAGAATAAAAAAATTGACTCGGATTCCTTTAATAAACTGCAACAATTAATATTTTCAACTAAAATAATCGACACACACACAGAGATCTTTTGTTCCATCCAGACAAAGCCATTAAGAGAACATAATGTTTGCCTTTATCTTAAATGTTTTTCAGTGTTATTAATAAAAAAGTAAATATTTTGATTCATGATGTAAATGAAGATTTTTTTAACAAGTTATTGATTTAGACCTCTGTTTTTAGTAAATGTTCTCAACGTTTCAGAAGATGAAGGTTAGTATGTGCAAGCATAATGAAGATGCATCCATGTAGATTAGAAGACCTACCGCTACTGAGGAGTGATAGTCAGAGGTCTCCAGCCTCCAACCACAAATAAAGAACAACAAAAGCGTCATTTACAGACTATACTTGCATGCATTAGTTTGCTATAAAGTAATCAAGTAAAATAAATATGTATTTATATCTTTGCAGCTTTAAGTCAAAAGAAGAAGAACAAAAAAAAGGCAGCAGCAGTTCCATCCTCATCCTCAGGCTCCCTATCAGTGGACACTGGCTTCCTCTGCTGTGCTCACCATGAGGTCATGGTGGCTGGTCTGGCCATGCTTGGTGTGGGGATGAAACAGAACAAAGGTGTGTGTTTGTGTGCGTGTGTGGAATTGTACAGACTTAATAGTTTTGTAGATGAGAAGAAATAGAATCTATAGTGCAATCAGAACCTTCCATGAGGTGTCACACTTTCTTCACCTCTTCACCTTCCATCCTAGACAGCCCATTGTCAGTGCTTCTGGTTGGGCTCGGTGGAGGAGGCCTTCCTCAATTCCTGCGAGACTTTGTGCCCAATGTGAGTATTGAGGTTGTAGAGCTAGACCCTGTTGTGTCTGAAGTGGCAAAGGAATGGTTTGGGTTTCGTCCAGATGATCGTTTGACTGTCACTCTCGGAGACGGCCTGGAACGTATCTGTGCACTGGAACAGGAAGGTTGGTGACACTTTCAGACAGAATAATTAAAGCAGGACAACACAAGTTAATTATTAAATAAAACGATTTGACTACGGTGCTAATTTTTTTTCTAGGTGGTCATTTTGATGTCATCATGTTTGATGTCGACAACAAGGACAGCTCTTTAGGCATGAGCTGTCCTCCCGCTGCCTTCGTAGAATCATCCTTCCTAAGGAAAGTTTCTAACTTGCTGACCCCCAGAGGTACAAAATCTTTTTTTTTTATTTCTAATTATTTTTATCTCTGTTTAGTAAAAAATGAATAAAATGAACATATCTTTTATTTCTTTTTAATAATACTATCCCTCCTCAATCCTGCCAGGTCTGTTCATACTGAACCTTGTGTGTCGTGACCCAGCTCTGAGGAAGAGCGTCCTTGAGTGTGTGAACGGCGTATTTCCCTCCATCCTCTCTCGCAAGATACCTGAGGAGATCAATGAAGTCCTTTTATGCTCTCGTGGTGAAAAAGATGCTGCCCACATCCTTCCATCCTTGGGCGAAGCAGCCAAGAATTTGCAGAGCGCACTGTGCTCTAACAGGACTGGATCCAAAGGCAGGCCCCTCATAGACATTGCAGAACTCTTAAAAGACCTAAAAGTAGAGTAGCTTAAATGTGATCAGCTTGAGTGAGAAACTGAGGTAATTTGATGTTATTCATGCATCAAGACAGTG
Organism: Pseudomugil tenellus; assembly: GCA_037177515.1. Lineage (NCBI taxonomy): Eukaryota > Metazoa > Chordata > Actinopteri > Atheriniformes > Pseudomugilidae > Pseudomugil > Pseudomugil tenellus. The sequence goes on from JBAMHX010000016.1 coordinate 21,911,240, forward strand.
TGAGATAAAAAGTTTTTGTTGTTTTTTCCATTCAGTGCAATGCAATTTATTGTCTTTACACATTAGTAAATTCATAAGATGATAAAAAAAAATAAACATACATTATTGTTGAAGTCTACAAGCAATAAATATTGCCCGCAGTCCTTTTTGATTTGCCTCTACTTTCTAGTGCACTGTTCAAACTCCTAAAGAACGCATTAGTGTTATTTACAGTAGATGATATACTGTCAGATATATTCTCTGGCTCTAGTTGCAGTGTTTATAAGTCTGCAACGGGACCCCACCCACACTGGATGTGTGACATTTTAAATAGCAGTCTGTAAAATAAGTGAGTGCATTTTAGGTTTCTAGAAACTGGATATAAAGTTTGTCTTCTGTTTATGGGAGTTGCCGACTTACAGACTTGCTTCTTTTCGCGCATGCGCAGATAACTTCATTCCGTTAGCTGTCAAACCAGAAAGTTTTCTTTCCCTTCAGAGATTAAACTTAGCACAGCGTCGAGCCTTTAAAACACGCCGTGTTTAAATATTAACGACTTAAAACAGATATTTGGAAAGTTGAAGGAAAAATGGTGTTTTTAACTAAATTTAATGGAGGAGTTGAGCTCTGTGACTAACTGGACGCTGTCGTCGTAGTCCGGTTCTCTTACTCTGAAGCTAACGGCTTGTGAAGTAGTGGACTTTTAAAACTAAACAGGGACCCATAAGAACGGTATTTTAAGCTTATTCTCTTTATTAAAGTTTGCTAAGAAGGATGAGATATTCGTAAGAAACTAATTATGGTAGTTAGGCTATCGACTGACGTGCACTAGAACTGGAGGAAAAGTGCTGAAAAGGGGGTTGGACGGATAGCGGCTCCTGTTGCGATGGGCAACCGTGGCATGGAGGAGCTAATCCCGCTGGTCAACCGCTTGCAGGATGCCCTGAGCAGCGTGGGAAAGTGCTGTAGCCTTCACCTGCCTCAGATCGCTGTGGTTGGCGGTCAGAGTGCGGGCAAGAGCTCCGTGCTGGAAAACTTTGTGGGCAGGTAATCTGCAAACACTCAACTCTGAACTAAAATGTACTTTTTAAGTCCCCTGTAACTCTGAAACTGTACCCCCTTAACACGAATACTCTGTAGACACGAGTTTTGCAAAGGATGTGATCAATCTAATCAGTCAAGTCATTCTGTAAATTCTTTTATTAAGTTAAAATTTAAGACTTTATTGCTGCAACATAATGAAAATCTTTTTACTCTTTATGGATAAATGATTTGCATATGTGAATGAAATTTCTACCAAATAAATAGTATGATTACAGGCTTATGGGATACTATATTTATTCAAAATTATATACAGCAATTGTACAAATATTCAGTTTTAAAATAAGCTGCAAATTATCAGTGTTTTCTTACAAACATTAAGTCTAACTGTACTGTAATGTAAATACTTATAAATGGCCCCACAAATGTTCTCATATTTATGTCTGTTTATTCTATATAATAGTAAGATGTATTATTTATGCATACTGAGTATCTGATTCTTAGTTTGTATACTAAATGTTTAATCTACTGTTTAATAGCTGTATTATTCTGTAGTAAAGTCAGTAACATGCTCAAACTTTCTTGAAGTGAAATAATCATTACAGTGTTTCTTTACGCTGTGAAATTACCTCCAATTCAGTATCATGGATATATTTGCTAAATCTGAAGTGGTGGATGCCTGACATGGCAGCTTATCTCCCACACATGCTGTGAAGGTGTGAGTGAAGCAGCTGAGGTTGACAGCAACATAATATACACAACATTTTTGTAAGCTTATGTGTTATTCCATTTACAGATGCTAATCTGAACAAAGTTTTGTTGTGTCACATCTTTTTCTGACTCTCAAAGATTTCATGGTTCTAAAAATAATAAATAAATAAGGGTTGAATAACACGATTTTTCGGGCAAAAATAAAAAAAAAAGCAACAGAAACCGCCTGGTGTGTCTTGATATTTAATCACATAACTGTTCATTGTCTCAGCCAGGAGAACTCTTTTGTGTTGAATGGCGCTAGCAGTTTGACAGGATGCAATAAAACAAACATCCTGAACAAGATTTTGGTCGGAAACAGGAGGGTTATTTCTGCACTGTGCATGCTGTCTCTATATAATAATCACTGCATCTGTTTTTTAGTGTTTACATATCATATAACAAATAAATACTTGCCATTTCATGATAACATTGATTATATTTTAGATAATTAGACCTAAAATAACATATCTCACTCTTAGGGCTCTCCGATTTGGCCAGATTCTCATTATTAAAACAATATCATTCAGTCTGCATCATCATCACACCATGTTAATTATTCCAAGTGCCAAATTATTAGAATAGGTTCTTTTTAGAAGTTAATTCAAGTCGCAACTGGCATCAGATGCTGGTGAATTCATCCTATATGTGTTTATGTGTATATATTCTTTTCCAATTCAGTCTTTTGTTATCTGACAGAGACTTCCTTCCACGGGGTTCAGGAATTGTCACTCGCAGACCTTTAATCCTCCAGCTGCTAAATTCTGACACAGGTAACAATGTTCTTGCTTTAGATTTGTAATCCTTTACTGTGTAATTAAAGCTAACACAAGGTGGCAGTATGATGTTTTCCAAAGCATTGCTGAAGTATTTATCTGATGTAAGTCATATGATTGTGTCCTACTTTTTTGGTCATTATTATTACAAAAAAAGAGTTGATTTCTACAGCTAATAATCTGATGTTTTCAATACACAAAAAATCCAGAGATATCCCATAATTATGATAATTGTACTAATGTATTAATCAACAATTAATCTATTTGTGCATCTTGTAGAGTATGGAGAGTTTTTCCACTGTAGGGGAAAGAAGTTCACAGATTTTGAGGAGATTCGCAAGGAAATCGAAGCAGAGACACATAGACTCACAGGAACAAATAAAGGCATATCTTCTGTTCCCATCAGTCTACGCATTTACTCACCACACGGTAACAAAGTCTGTGTTAGTGGGTTTCTCATTAGATGTATCGTTATTATATTCATATATCTTTCAAACATCCTCTATTTTGGACCTATATGTTCTGTATGTTTATTTCTGGGTGGGCAGTGCTAAACCTGACTCTCGTGGACCTGCCTGGGATCACCAAAGTGCCTGTAGGTGACCAACCAGCAGACATAGAGTACCAGATACGAGACATGATCATGCAGTATATTTGTAAGGAAAACTGTCTCATTCTGGGCGTCACACCCGCCAACACTGACTTGGCCAACTCTGATGCGCTAAAACTGGCCAAAGATGTTGACCCACAAGGTAAACTACATCATTGTAAAGGGAAACTGTCACTTTTAATGCTTTGGACTGTAACCCTACATGCTGACAGTACATTTGGCATAATAAAGAAAAAAAGTTGAGAACAGATTTGAACATATTAAACAATTTCCACTAGTTTAACTCGTTCTTTTTTTATTATTTGTTTCTTTCATTTTGTGCTTAGGTCAGCGCACTATTGGTGTGATCACAAAGCTGGACCTGATGGATCAAGGAACTGATGCCAGGGAAATACTAGAGAACAGGTTGCTTCCCCTGCGAAGAGGTTAGATGTGAGCTTTGTTTGTGTTTGTTAAGCCAGCCAGCACCAATAAACACACAAAAATAGCCCATTAGAAAGGACAGGAAGTGCGACTTTATCAGCCGGCTTGAATTTGGCTCAGTACCATCACTGATTATGTATAGTTGACTATGTGCCTGTGTCTATCCTGTTTTGTGTGTGTGTTATAAGAGAGAGAGAGAAGCAAAATAAAAAATCTGTTCTGGAAAAAATGTATGCAGAGAGCTGTCACAGTAACAGACTGGTTAAAGCAGCTCCAGGTGCTGGGTTCTTCATGCTTCTCCTGCCGTATAAATTCATTAGCCATGGAAGCCCACTGGTATGGCTGCTCTGGGAGCAGCGCTGAGCTTACACATTAGATATGAAGTCTGGGGCTATGACATTACTGTTTGCCCCAGTGCATGTCACAGTGTTAATGGATCAATTGGTCATCTGGGAACAGCTCCCTAGGATGTGTTTGAAGACGTTATATGTCTACCTGGAGATTGTCCGTGGAGTTTGTAGTGGTCAAGCACTCTTAATTTCTCTTTCACTTCAGGTTACATAGGGGTGGTGAACCGCAGTCAGAAGGACATAGATGGGAGAAAAGACATCAAGGCTGCTCTGGAGTCAGAGAAGAACTTCTTTCTGTCCCATCCAGCCTACATGCACATGGCTGAAAGAATGGGAACTCCACATTTACAAAGAACACTTAATCAGGTAAAAATGCACACATTTATATTCAAATAAAGACGTAAATACATTATATGTGTATAACTTTTTTTACTTTTGCAGCAACTGACAAATCATATACGTGAGACGCTGCCAGCCTTCCGTGGTTACCTGCAGAGCCAGCTTCTGGCCTTAAATAAGGAGGCAGAGGAGTACAAACAGTATGAACCTGATGATCCTGTACAGAGGACCAAGACACTGCTACAGTGAGTCAGTCATTCTCTGTGTGTGAATTACTCACTTTTATGTGTGTTTTTCTCAGTCTGCGTGGGTTGTTTTATTCCAGGTTAGTTCAGCGCTTGGCTGTTGATTTCGAGAAGCTGATTGAAGGCTCTGGAGACAAAGTCGACACTGTTAATTTGTCAGGAGGTGCAAGGATCAATAAAATTTTCCATGAGCGCTTCCCATATGAACTGCTTAAGGTGTGTGTGTTTCATTCTAATCTTGATTTTTGCTTAGCTCGCCGCATGTATTCTGCATGCAACAAAGCTGTACTTAGAATATTGTGTTTATCAGTATTTGTAGTGTTTTACACAGTTTCCCCGACTTTTCTAACTACTGATTTCATCTTCGTGTCCAAAGATTGAATCAGATTCTAGCAAACTGCGGCAGGAGATCAACTACGCCATCAGAAACATACACGGTGTCAGGTGCTGCGCAGATTTCATAGATAATGTCATTTGCTTTTATCTCGCTTACCATTTTTATTTTTGTCTTTCTTGTTTTGTTCCAACAGGACAGGGCTGTTCACACCTGACATGGCCTTTGAGACAATAGTAAAGAAAAAGATATCAAATCTAAAGGGGCCATGTATTAAATTTATCGACATGGTCACTGAAGAGCTAATTAACACTGTTTATCAGTGTTTCTGCAAGGTATGAATACATCATCTGCACTGCCCATACAAAAAATAAAACTTAGCAAATAGGTAAGAGCCTTTTTTAGATGATTGTTTCAACTGGGACCAGTAATTTACCATTAATAACCCCATTTGATCCTGTGAGCAGCTTATTTTTTAAGTCAGAGTCCCAACCTAAACCCTACTGGGTATCCAAACTGTGCTGGAGAAGGCTTTGTGCAGCGGTGTGACTCTCTCATTATCACTACAACATCCTGGTGATAAAAATAAATGTAACTGAACAGAAATAAGTGCTGCGACAATGGAGAAGCTCATGGAAATTATGCCGCAGCGAATGCACACTTGTGATGAAAGCTGCCCAATCAAATATTAGCTTGTGTGAGTTTTTTTTTTTTGGATGGGCAGTGTCTATGTACTGGTTTGTGCTGTATGTTTTAATGATGTCAAAATAGTTGAGTCTGTAAATTTTTTTTCTCCCTACAGCTCAGCTCCTTCCCCAAACTGCAAGAGGTGACAGAGAAGATTGTTGTCACTGAGATTCGAGAGCAAGAGAGTAAATGCAGAGACCAGGTCTCTCATATAGATTTACACAAACAGTTATAACAGATAGCTCAACTAAATCATTACATTTTTTAAACGTCTATTTATTTAGGTTGATGCATGTTTCTTCTGCTTAGGTCTTGTTGATTATTGATATCCAGCTCGCCTACATAAATACCAAACATGAAGACTTTATCGGCTTTACAAAGTGAGCAACCTCATCAGTTTTAAAACGAGATAAATGGTTTAACATGCTAATGATACAAAACATGTTTGCTCTCAGTTTCCAGCAGGTGCACAATAAAAACAAAGTCATTGGAATGATACAGAACCAGGTGAGGAAGCGTCATCTCTCCTGACCTAAAACTGTGTTTTGGCTGTTGCTACTGACTTAGATTTTGGGTCCAGTAATGCAACCTTAATTGTTTTTGGCTTTTCTGGGAAATGTGGACTTTTGATTTATGTGGAGCACATTTATGAGAAAAGCATGAATAATTCATAACACAGTTGCAGGGTGATTGTGTTGCGTAAGCAGCCTTGATCTATGTTGCTGACAGTGTTGAACAGCAATGCAACCACATCTTAAAATGAAAAAGACCATAGTCATTGCACAATTACTCGTGCTGCTTTAGTCTTCATTAATTCATAAATGATCAGTAAAAACTCCCTAAAATGTGACTACTAAAAAAGAAAGTAACTTCATATTAATTTTGCTGAATCATTTCCTGTTTTCTCCAGGGTGTGGTTCATCCCTCAAGCCAAATAGTAGGAGACCATTCTCTTAATATCTTCTCTCTACTGCTGCCTCTGCTGCTGATGTGTGTGTGCAGGAGTTAAACTTAGGGTTGTGGGTTAGCATGCCACTGATAGAAGCAACTATGCACTCTGGCGAAATGCCTTGTTGTGGCTTTATAAATGGTATTTTTCTTCCTCAGCAACTGATGTTGCTAATGTTACAAACCACTCAACATCTTTCTCCTTCACAGCGCTGTCTTTGCTTTAACTTAATGTTTATTTTTCTGATCTTTTACAGTAATTTTGTGTAAATAACTAGAGTTTTTTTTAAGTCTTATTTCCAGGATGCATGTCATACAAATGCTGGATTTATGTCTTATTTTCTGAAACTATATTCAGTCCTGTGATGCAATTATGCATATTTATGCTTCATTTTAAGTCTTTCCCTCTTGAAATATTGTTTTATTTGATCATTTATACTCAACTAATAATCATTAATAATGTTATAGATAGTTGACCATGTGATACATCTCAGAAATGTTTTACTTGATTAGTGTCTCATTGCTTTTCAGGAGCTATTCTTAACACTTTTTTTGCTGTTTCTATTTGTGTTGTCATCTGTGATTTTTACGCCTCATTGTTGTTCAGGTCATACGCAAGGGTTGGCTCACCATCAGCAACATCGGCATCTTAAAAGGCGGAGCCAGGGAATACTGGTTCATCCTCTCTGCAGAAAGCCTGTCCTGGTTTAAAGATGAGGAGGTGAGGCCTTCTTCTCATCATGTGTAGTTAGTCACGATGATCAGATTTTGGACTGGAATAATGGGTCTGATGAATGAATTTGAATAGCAACACCGAGACTCAGTTAGTTTATTAAAACATAAGTTTGAAACAGCATGTTAAGGAAATTGCTTGTCCTCTCATTATAACAGCTTTAATAAAGCTGCTCCTGTTTCATTGGAGAAGGTGGCAGAGCTTTTCTGATGTCAGTGGGGCTGCCATCTGTCTGCCTGTCTGTGCCTGCTGTACAGGAGCAGAAGGTCTGCACAGCAAGTGTAGACAGGCAGACACACCACAACAGTCTCATCCGGTCACAGTAGGAGATCAGAAGAAGGAAAACACACTGCAGCATTTGTATGTGGATGCAAACAGCTACCTGTAAAACACTTGGATGTAAGTGAAAGAGAAGATGTTTGTGGTTTTGAGTCTGCGGATGAAATAGGGTTTAAGTGTTAAACAGAATCGAGTGGTCGGTAGGGAGCATCACCGAGAAGACACAGCAACTAAATGGTTTAAAAGTGAAACAAAGAACATCCTCTTCTTGAAAATATTGTGTCTGCATCACTTCAACAACTGTTGCTTTACCCTCCTGCCACCTGGAGAACAAACTGACCCCCACCATTCGCCCCATTCATTCCTCTAACCCCCCCCTTCCTCCTGCTCTCCCCTTACTCTTCCCCCTCACTCCTCCTTTTCTTCCTCTTCTGGGAGTTTAGGCATTTGGAGCGGCTCACTTTGACACAGCTGGAGCTGCCCCAAGCCAAACTAAGACGTGCACACATGTACTCGCAAATATACACACCGAGCGGACAGAGTTGTATATACACTATACAGTACACATGCTGGGTCTGATGTAAACAAAGTGGCATGCAAATAGCAGAGAAAAATATACAGTCACTCAGACATGGTCACTTTTCAGATAAACACTGCATTGCTTGAACACGGTGTTCCAGACACAGCTCCAGGCATGCAGATTGTACACATTCAGTCTTAAAGGTTTCCTCTTGCTGTCAATCTCTTTACATTTACAGATATATCACATCTTCAAGAAAAGCTTTGTCTTTTGACCACATTAGAACAGTAAAATCTAGCTGCCCGCTGTTTAAATATTTTCAATTAACGTTGGCCATGTTGAATTTGCCATTTGTCATCTCACTGTGTTATACGCTTTATCAGCTGTTGTGTTTGGGAGGCCTGAGTACATTGTCAGTTATGCGTGTTATCACCAGAGATCAGATCTACTGCCTCCATGCGTGCACAGCACATGCACATGAACACACACGCAGGCACATCAGCCAAGGTTCTGCTTCTCCTCTCTCACAGTTCCCGCGCTCATAACTCCTCGCCCACACTACCTCCACAGAAGTTTCATTTTTCTTTGACTGCTGCCCCCTTTTTTGTTTTTTCTCTTTCTTCTGCCTGTGCTGCTTTTTCACTCCTCCTTACTTTGCCTCTCTGTCTGTCTCACCCTTTTTCTCTTTCTCCCCCCTCTCTCTCTGTGGTTGGCAGTCTCCTTGGGACTGCGCACATTCCTGGCTGGAAAATCTGAAGCTTTGTCCAAACACCAGCGTCCAAGATATGCCCAGAGAAATCCCACATGGCTGTTTCTACACTGCAGACTCCCCTTCCCCCAGCCCCTCCTCCCACTTTAACCCCCAAACTCTCCCCTTCCAGCCTCCCTTCACCATCCCTGTGTCGATTACTTCCATATACACTTTTTAAAATCTTTTTGAAGTGTGCATTGCATCTGCTTTTCGTGCACTACAGTATTTGTACCCCACACTGACCTCCATAGCAATCTCCAAGCACACTGAGCAGACATACATTCCTTCACCCCTCCACTGCCAGGGCTCCACCAAGCAGCCTGAAGAAAAACAGACGGCTCATGCCTATACAATCAATCTACATGTGTTCTTCTGTGTGTGTGTGTGTGTGTAAGGCCTGTTACATATCTAAAATCCATTAGTGTCTAGAAAGGAGGGAGACAGCCTGATGTGTGTTACTTGACAAGGCTGCAAATGTGACATGCACACAGACACCTATACATGCATGCATTTACAAATCTGTGCTATGATGTTTGTGTATGTAAAAGTTATCAGATGCACATGCACAAAATGAAAAATAAAACCTGCAGGGGACAATTGTTTAGTTTCAAGCTTCCTTATGATAAATGTATATAAACTAAACAACATTTTTAGTCTTTCATGTTTGGAGAATGAAGCTTTACCACAGTATGACCCACTGAAAAGTTAAATATTATTTTGTTTGTATGTTAACTTCTTGACCTTAAATATTTACCTGCTTTTGTTTGGTTTGTTGTTTTTTTTTGTTTTTACAATGTTGTTAAATTTAAGCTTAAAAATGCTGCGAAATTGCTGTGATATCAAGTGACATAAATGTTGACTTGGTTACAGTGTTTAGAGAAATGAAAGCTGTTAAAAATAAAAGCACAATGAAAAACATTTGCACAAGAAACCTGAATAATAATAATAATAATCCTGAGACCCTAAATTAGCCTGAGTATAGATTGCATGCCGGTCCCAGGTTGTCCTGAGTCTTGTCTATGAGCAGATGCCATGAATGGAGGCTGCTGAGGCTCTTCCATGCACAGTCTAACCAATGTGCAGACTACTGTACACCAGTAAGATCCTGAACAGGTAGTCTGAACACTGGGATGACGGAGCAGGACCCTTTCTCACTCGGTCTTCTCTTTGGACTCGCCGTTTCCGTCTCTGGGTGTTTGCTAGCAGTCGTGTCTGGTGCGGAGTGGAGTTGGCAAAAAGTTTCCTCGGATATGCACTTCTTTTTTCCATTATCCAGTCTTTGTGCTTGGTCGCAGGGGAAGAGGTCTACGCCCGAATCTGACATCCACTCCTATGGGTTTCCCTTCCGTAGAGATGTTATTGTACCTTGGGTCGAGCGCTCACAAGACTGTGTCCCGGCATTGTATCCAGTCTTGACGTGGCACATTCACTCATTCAGCTAGTGTTCTGCCTGTTCACTCAGTGAAGGCATAAGGAAATAAGGGGAGTGAGAGAAGGAGAGAAAGTTAGGGAGGAACTTAACAGCCATATATGGGTTGATGGGACCCATGGGGAATCAACTTTGGAGTGGTCTGGATTTTTTCCCCATTTCTTCTGCAAACTCTCTCCTACTTCCTATGTTCCTCAACGTTTTCTCGTCCTCTTTTGTAAAGTTCATCTCTCTCTTGTCTCCTTCTATCCCTCCTCTTCCTCTCTTTCTACTCTCTACTTTCTATTTCTACCCCAGCAGAGCACCCTATACTCACTCCAGTCGCCTCCTCCTCTGTCTAAAGCGATCCCAGATGTTGCTGTATGAGCGCCAATCGCGTTCTGTCTTTTTTTTTTCAACGTGTGTTACAGGAAGTGGGCCTCTTTGGAAAAAGGAAGAGAGTCGAAGGGTTCAGGGAAGCACTGTGAGAGGGAATACCGAAATGTCCTGTCACATCTCATCCCATATTCACGCATAGGCTCAAAAATGGACACATGTACGCACCGCTTTACACATGCTGCATTGTTCATCTGAGATTGGTATTGTTCACCATTTAATTCACTACAAACATGGCTGTTCTGATTATAAGTCTTTGTGTAAGGCCTCTTCTCAAAGGTTAGTCAGAGGGAGCAGGGTGGGCAAGTGAGACTAGGGGGAAGGGCTTTACTTTTGGACAAATGTTGTGTTAGAGCTTGATTCTGAGTAATGACTTTCACATGTGGGTCCTGCCTCTTTTTTTGCGCTTTTTTTCTTCTTATACTGCTCTTCCATTTGCTTTACTCTCTAACTTCTTTTCTTCTTTTTTTTGTTGTACCCTGCCTCCGTACTGTCTGGTTCTCCTCACACCGGCCTCTGTACAACCATTCGCTGTCATTCATAAGTCCCCATGGTGATGATAGACTATAAGCTTCTGGCATCTCTTTCCCATTCTCTCTTCCTTCTCAATTGTCTCTATTTCTTTTACCAGTTAGAGGGTCGTTAACAAGAAGCACGCTGACAAGTAGAAACATCTTATATCAACTCGGTTGCTGTGTTAGTAAAGTGGTCTACATGTCCTGTCTGCCTCGCCTTGCCCTCTGAAACTGTTCCCATAAACGGTTCAAGTTTCTTGGCTTGTCTCTTTACTCTAGGCACAGGCTGAAAATTATTTACTACCAGACATGATTTTTTATCTTTAGCCTCCAAGTGAACTGGCCTCAGTCTCTGTTGTTTCTTGCTATCAACACTAATGTTGTCTCTGTGATGTCATATTTTACGCTGCATACCTGTGTCACACTTTTATCTCTCTATACTCTGTCTCTTCCAGGAGAAGGAGAAGAAATACATGCTTCCTCTGGACAACTTAAAGCTCAGAGATGTGGAAAAGGGCTTCATGTCCAGCAGATTTGTTTTTGCTATCTTCAACACAGAGTTAAGGTTTGTGTGTGTGTGTCTGTGTGTGTGAGACTGCACATTTCTATGTCTGTATCTGCTTTGGAAAGTGAGTCAGAAAAGGGAGTTCTGCTCTTGTCACCTGCCTACTGAGGTTTTTCGTGATGTTTTACAAGGATGGACATTTCAATGAAGTAAAGGGAGGAGATGTCAGAGTGGTGTTTTGGCCTTCCTCTGACCTTCTTCAACTTTGCCATCTGAACTGAAAGGATATCCAGCGGGCATATGCCAGTCTCTTGAGGGCAGGGTTGTGTTTGAGTTTGCTATGTTTTATGAGTGTGAAACAGAGAGTGTGAGAGAGAGAACAAGAGAAAAGAGAAGAACTGTGTTTAGGAGCTGGAGGTGACCCAAAGCCTGGATGGTTGCACCAAGCATGTGGGCTTTGTTTATAATTCTGTGCTGTTCTGCGTTCGGAACTCGGAGCGGGTTTGTAAGTGTATTTGTGTGATCTTACACGCGTGTATGTGCATTTGCAAAAGAGTGTGCGTATAGACCACAGCATACCGATGGCAGGCTCATTAAGAACCTAATCAAAGCCAGAGAGCTTGGATCAGAGATGAGGCTGCTCTTGTTTGGAAAGAATTGCTTGACTCACCACAAAAAGGAGGGAGAGAGAAGATGTGGAAGAGTTGAGAGGAGAAAGAAAGCGGCAGAGAGTATCAGAGGCATCGGCCAGGAATGTGTCAAAGTCAGTTCTGTGACCCCCACAACCACCACCACTCCCACCCTCTCCTTTTCCTGCACCCTCATGCTCTCTGTTTCTCTTTTAGTGTTTGTGTGTGTAAAGGGGGGCAGACATTGCAGTGGCTTTGTCCCTGGCTGACAGTAATCATAAACCTCAAGAAACTCTTCAAATCCAAGCAGTCGAGGCGCTGCAGAAATTCCTCAGGATGAGTGAAAAAAAACGAGCCAAAGGCCAACCAGAGGATAGCAAAGGTGGACGATCAAAATGTTGATCTTAGTGATAAATCAGCTTAGAGAACAATTTTATTGTGTGTTCAGTAGCGTGTAGCGATGTTAGCCTAATAGCACTCCAGTATTATCATGGTTGGCCCCATTCCCTGTCCGTTAGCCACAACACCCTGACTCATTAGCCCCAACAAACCCTAATCCAGCACAAACGTTTTACATTACATTACAGTCATTTAGCAGACGATTTTCTCCAAACCGACTTACATCTGAGAATAAGAACAACACAAGCACTAAATCAAACCATAGAGGACATCATAGATAACATTTTTTTTTATTCCTGTGTACATCTCTCTTTAGATTTAGTCTGGTGAGTTTCTCTCCCTATCTCTGTTCTTTCTCACACAATGCTTTCACATATTTGAGGTTAATTGCTTGTGTTCCGAAATGTGAAAAGGGAACAAAACAACGGAGTGATTAAAGAAAAATGTTTAACAGATGGGCCACAGCCTCCTCCAGAGCCTTTGCTCATGTCTTACTTTGCCATGCTAGCTCCACAGCCAGAGCATATAGATATTACATGGTTTGAAGAGGGATGTGAGGTCTAAGGAAGAGGAAGAAGAGCTAGAAATAACTGAGAAAACACACTGGAAGAGATAAAATTGCAGGAAGGGAAGTAAAACGGTTTATTTTTATAGGAAAATGGATGCTCTGCATGCATGAATATGTACATGCTTCACCATTAAATAATACTTTTTTTATATTACACAAGCTCTGATAACATTTTGTTTAGTTTTATTGCACATTTTATGTCCCGGGGAGTCTAACTGGCTATGTAGTTTTTCTTTTTTTTCCACGGTTCCCAATTTAAGATTCAGATTTTTGTATAAAAATAATTTGAGTCTCTGTCAGTCTTGTTTTCAGTATTTTAAAATGAAGCAATGGACACAGGTCAGATAAGTCTAAAAACATGACACAATCCTGTATTACAGTTTCATGTTAATAAGTTTGTGATATTTTCTCCCTCACATTTAGGACAGTAGAGTCACGGTGATGTGCTTACAGTAAGGTGGATCTTGGTTCAAATCCTGAACGGCTCTTTTCTTTTTATAGCTTGCATGTTGTGTTGGTCCTCCCTGATACTCTGGCTTCCTCACACAGTCCACTAGGTGTGAGTGTGCTATCTTCGTTGTTTTGTTTCTTCATTGACCCTTTGACGGACTGTCCAGGACGTTCCCTTCTTCTTGGCAGTGGCAGCCGGGATTGCCTTGGGAAAAACTGCATCCAGCTCTTGTGTGGTTGAAACTCTGAGAAATCTGTGAATTTTGTGGCAGATTTTGTCCCGATTTTTTCTACAAAGAACACTTGATCCTAACTGACAATAAGTCATTGGTTTTGCCAGCTAACTAAACTCTGACTCAGTTTTATAAAGTCAAAATTCCCAAGAAAAATTTGGTTTATTTTGGTTTCCGGTTGACAAACATAATTAGTAAGTATTGATCATTCACAGGTAGAGACAATCTACTAAAGATATCTAAACACTTTTGTAAATCAGTTATTTTTGGGTGGAATAGTATAAACGAATCAATCTTCACACCACAATGTATCATAGATGATTTGTACGTAGTGGTATGTGCTCTTGAGTTTTAAACATGGCTGTATATTTTAAAAGACTTTTGACCTGAATGCAATGTGTTGCAGGAACGTGTATAAGGACTACAAATGCCTGGAATTGGCCTGTAACTCCCAGGAAGAGTTGGACAGCTGGAAGGCATCACTGCTACGGGCCGGAGTCTACCCTGCCAAAGTGGGTGTCAGTACTTCTTTAGCCCCTAATTAAATCCAATCCTGACCTTAGCTGCAAGAGGAGGAGCTGCACCTGCCTACATCTTACCTTTGTGTCCCATGCATGTACTGCCTTTGCTAACCTCAATCCTTGCAATAACCTTTGTATCCCTCTCTCTCCATGTTCCCCCTTCTCTCCCCTGTCAAAGCGAAAAAGCAAGTCCCCCCACCCCTTCCATCTCACTCTGTCGTTGGCTCTTTAGCTCTCATTCTTGCTCCATGATGTCACTGCAGTATGTGTATATATGTGTGTGTGTCCTAGTCTGTTTCTAATCAGCAGCTCCCCATCCCTAACCCACTCCCCCTTTCTTTCTTCTGCCCACTCCTTGCCTCCCGCCTTTGTGTTCCAACCATTTCTTCTTTCTTTTGTTCTATCCTATCAAATACGTTTTTCTCATCACTAACAGTGTAGATGACAAGATGAAGCAACACACATACGTTTTACACAACTTTATTCTAAAATATCTCCTGTGAAATTCCTGCTCGCGTTACAATATTTGCCACAAAATGTACGATGTCTTTTGTTGTGCATGTTGTACTAACTGTATGTCCCATATTCTCCTGTGTTAGGTAGACGGGCAGGGAAAGGGACCTGAAAGCTTCACAGATCCCCAACTGGAGCGTCAAGTGGAAATAATTTGTAATCTGGTTGACTCCTACATGAGAATCATCCATAAGACAATTAGGGATTTAATGCCAAAGACTATTATGCACCTCATGATAAACAGTGTAAGAGTTTTTAAATCAAACTTTTGACTTTTTTATAGATTTTTTATCTTTTTGAAGTAACAAATATGCATCCTTTTACCATTTAAAAACCATTTAATCCACATAACTATGATTGGAAAGAAAGGAGGCACCTTTTTAGGATTAAAGTCAGAATCCTGAATGTGTGTTTAAAACATCAACTTAAACTTATCCCAACTGTATGAAACCCCTCTGTGTAGGTGAAGGAGTTCATCAGCTCTGAGCTCCTGGCTCAGCTTTACGCTCTGGGGGAATGCTCAGCACTGATGGATGAGTCACCAGAGCAGCAGCAACACCGGGAGGAAGTGCTCCGCAAGCACGCTGCCGTCAAGGAGGCGCTCGCCGTCATTGGAGAGATATCCACGTCTACCTGCACCACTCCTCTTCCTCCACCAGTGGACTCCTCCTGGATACAATCCTCAAGGTAAACATGTAAAACCCCAAAAATGTTGGGACTGTAAATAAAAAACAGAATGATTTGCAAATTAAACGTTGTAAAAAAAAAAAACACTCATGTGGAAATTGATGGTAGCAACACAAGTGTGAAAGTAGATGGAAAAGGCCCACCTGTCATAGCTGTTACCACGGTGAAGCTTCTTCCCCTCGTTAAACAATGGTCTGTTTTCCCGTTCTGGTCCTGGTGGTTCTCTGTCATAGTATGCATTTCATGATGCTCTAAATGTGTTCTGTGTGTGAAAGATGAGGCCAGTTGAGCGCCTAGACTCTTCTACTATGAAGCCATGCTGCTGTAACATATGCAGGATGTGATTTGTCATGGTCAAGTCAGGACATCTTCTAGATGGGAGCGTTTGTTGTTCTAAAAGCTTCATACTCTTATAAAAGTTGTTTCTTTTACAGATTCAATGCTACTAATGCACCAAGTCACCATCAGAGGTGCAGGTTTTAGAAGCAGGTGCTGATAACAGGTTGGATAATTCCTCCCTGACTTATTCTGGAAGATGTGGCTTTCATGAATTCCATATTATTGGAAGCCACATCCCACTATTATTTCCACAGTTTGTAGATATTTTCTTTTAGATTTCTGAGCCTTTGCCCATCTTTTAAGAGACTCTGCATCCCAAAGTCGCTCTTTTAATACCCATGAAGTTCCCATCTTATTGCAGATTAACCTAATTATTTTGCATAATGTTCCTCTTGTTTTTTTGTTCCCTAAACCTTTCCTACTCCTTGTTGTCTAATTCTAATTTTTAATATATTGTCGCTGCCGTCCTATTAAACATAGGCTAATATGTTTCTTGTAATGATGACATGTCTCACTTTAATTACTCATTTACATTTGTACACATGCAAATCCAAACTACAACTGTCACTTAAGCATCTCAACCCTTCTCAAGTTTCCCTAAACCTGTAGCGACTGTTGGTCAGCTGGTGAGTCGGGGCCCTGCTCCATCTGCTCCTCGTGTGACTCGCACTGGAGCTAAAGCTTCTTCTGACAGCTTTCGACAACCTACTGGTCACCACAACCGTGCTACAACCAGCGTACCAAGGTAACTTATAAACAACAGGAATTAGATTTCGAAACCCGACCTGTCATATTGTTGTGATCTCCTGGTTTGGTATTTAGACATAAACACACAAATATGCCATCAGTAGTTCCTCTTTTGAGGCACAGGGGTAAAGAATTGATATTTGAGCTGGGTGGGGGTCTGCTGGAAAATGTGTTTCTCATATTCCCCCTTCCCATCAGCCTCACTAGAGAAGACTTTTCTCTGTGCAGCTACTACTGGAGCCAGAAACAACAGGCTGAGCGCTTTGTCAAGTTTTCATCTTTACATCAGTCCTTCATCCCCTCTTTTTCCTCTTTCTCCTTGCATGCATTTGTTTTATTGCCTTTCTCAGTTTCTCTCATGCAGTAACCGTTACTTTTCCTTTTCACCCATATTTTTCTTGTTCTCTTTCTTCTCTTCTTTCGCTGGTTCCTCCCCTGCTTTTGGCCTGTGTCTCATTTTTCTCTCTGCCTCATTTCCTCTGTGCTCTCCAATGGTTCCTTAGGTTCTTTCCCCAGTTTCAGACTTTATTTTCTATCCAACATTACGCCTCTCTCTGTCTCGCTCGTAGACATGCAATACACTACTGCTACTTCTATTAGTCCGATTGTTTTTTATAGTTATTTTCAGCATTTTTACATCGATCAACTCAATGTTCTGGCTTCAGTTATGTCACAAAACATGTGGCATTAAAGGAAAATAGAAATACAATGAATAAGTACATTGTGCTGCAATTAATTATGGACTCAAATAAATAAACATCCCGCTGCACGTTGTGTTTAATCTTTACATTCTCTTTTTTTTTCAAACACTCATCGAGTATCCCATGTAACCTTGTGATTGTTTGCAGATCTGTCATAACTATGCGGTAATTGCTCTAATCCAGATGTCATTCATTAATTTATGATATTAGCCTGTTTTTATCTTCAAACCTGTGGACAGCTTGAACCGTTTTATAGCAGCAGTGACTATGCAGGCATGCATGGGGATATTTTCATTCATCTGGGAAAAATCAGCTCATATGTCTGGAAAGTTGGTATTCAAGCTGCATCAAGTCTCAATTTAGGTTAATTTCCAGATTAAACCAAGTTTCTGAATAAATAGAATTGTTGATTGTGACGATGAGGGTGCAGTAATCATCACTTTTAGGTCTTCCTTACTGTAAAAAAACAAAAAAACCCACAAAAACGTATTTGTTCAAACCAAGGTGCCATATCCCAATAAACGTTTCTCTCTGCCTTTGAGTTAAATAAAAGACCTGATAGATACTCATTTATTTTTAGGAATTTTAGCATTTTTCTGATGTCATATTGAACAGTTCAACAACAGCTTTCATCTGATCTTCTTTCCAGGAGGCAACCCCCTGCAATTCCCAGTGTGAAATGAGTCTTTTCTACTGGTTGCTCTTCTGTGCATCTGCCCATGTTGCTCCTTACAGCTCCAGCTGACTGCTACCCAGAGACACCATGACCTGTGTGATGTGTAATGCAGCTGAAGCACTTTTCTGGGATTCTCTCTGTCTCTTCTGGGAGCTGCTGTCTGCAAAACTCCCTCCGTCCTGAGCCTGTTTTGTCCATAATATGAGCAGCCATAAATGCTGGAATGTGAGCGCAGGATTTCTCTCCGAGTCTGAATTCTGTATAAATAAAATGATTAGTTTTGATTTGTTTTTACTGATAAGAGGACACATGCTTTGTTTTTACTGTTTGTTAATAAAGCAGTTGGTTTATTTTTGAAGATGTCCAGATTTTTCATCATCTGGAAGCTTCAGATGAAACACTTTTTATTGTGTCAGTATCAATCATAATCACAATTCAACATTTTATCAGATGTTTTTGTTTAAACTCTTCAGTGAAAGGCTTGCTCCATCTGAGCGTTCAAAAACATTTAATAATCATAGTAATTTATTTTTGATAAACAAACTGCCGAATGATTTATTCATAAACAGGGAAACCCAACATAAAAGTTAAGACTAAAATTCAACACGTAGGAATATTTCATATAAACTAATCAGGAATAACAAGTGAAAAACATTATTTCATGAGAAAATGTTTAATTCCTCATAAGCTGTTGCAGTTTAAACAGATTTTGGATGTGCAAATAGTAATGTGACGTTACTGCTTGAATTAGTGAAGAAAGATTCTGGGTGTATTTTACAGAAGATACAATTCACAATGTTTTTAGCTTGACTTTAAGATTGCTTCACTGAATGAGTTATTTCCTTAATTTTTATTGATGAGGAAATGTTCATCAAGCAGTAGTCAGAGGCTGGTATGGGCAGTGGGGGGATAGGTCTGTCTAAACCTCAAAGTACTTTACATAATGTCTTATTTTAGTTTAGTTTTGAGACACAAAAAACCAAACAAAATATAATTAAATGAAAGACAAATCCTACATGGGTTGGCCCTTTTTTATTTACATATTTTTTTCTAAACACACACTACCATGTAGCAGCATTTATCCAGGATGGTCTCACCAACTGGTCCTATGGTTGATATTTTTCCATACTGTTTCCATGTTGTTTATGAAGATGTGAAAGTCATAAAACTACCAGATTTGATGAAAACAATGCTGATGAAACATGATTTACATTTTTTGTTCAGTTTTTCTCTTTATATTTGAGGTAAATGTTCGTACAGTGGTGATTAAAGTCATACAACTGAGGAATTAACCTAATAGTCATTGATTAGTAAAAAGAAAATAATTTGCTGCTTGCTTTTACCATGATGACCAACTTAGTTGCCATAATCTGTTAATTCAGTTAACAACCCCTCTCATTTACATCTACCATCCAGTTTTCTCAGTCGATCCACTCCTGTAAATCTTTTTTCTTTCCACAATACACAGATCTGTTCCAAAAAGAAATTACATTTGGTGATGTAATTATATTTATCTCAAAGAAGGATCTATGACATTATTTCAGGAGCAATAAGAAAAACATATTTTACCACTGGAAGTGTGTAATTGAGTTTACAAGAGCAAATGTTTTGCATAAACTCTTGGCTAATACTTTAAAGCACACAAACACTTTGACATAATGTCCCTTGGAGTGACAGCAGAATACTTAGTAGGGTGAATCATTTGAATCATCACAGTTCGTGACGTGTTAATTCCGCGACACATTTCTTTGTGGCTCTCCAAGGAAACCGCGGGGCCACAGGCAGCTGTGTTGAATCCTTGTGTTGGGTTAAAATTTATACAGACACTGGTTAAAAGTCGGGCTTCCAGCACTGAACAGCTTAAACAATGCCGCCAAAGTGCAAACCAATGGGAAAGCCCACAGTCACAACGTCCACCAGGCCGAAAAGAAAAGTGATGCAGGTATGACCCCTAGCGACCACTTAGCATTATTGCAGCCCTGCTGCCTTCATGCTCATTTCATCATGGCTTGCAGTAACATTGCATTTTACAGTGGCAGAATTATCCGTCGTTCAGATTTATTTTCCCCTGAAACCTAGAAAGAACAAACTAAACATGTCCTTGTCTTTTTAAAAATATATTTGACTGATTTTAAAAATAAACTTTAGATTCGTTAACAGTAAATGCTAACCAAAAATTACGGGGCGTCACGTGACGACCAAAAGACCAATCATGTCATAACCAGGTTAGCTGTAACTCCCCTGTTGTAGTTTAGTGGATTCATCTGGTACAACAGCTGTTTTTAATCGGTTTACTTAAGATGAACTCATACTGGAATTAGAAGGGCTGATATTCTCTGTGTTGTGCAGCTTTCTGTCCTCTTTGTTCATCATTTGCTAGTTATTGCAAACTTAATCCAACACAAGCTGTGCAGCACATCAGTACAGGAGAACTATTAGATAAAAAGCATGCTTCACTCTGTTTAGCTTTTAAGGAAAATAAATCTGGCAAAACCCCCCCACAACTTTACAGTTATTTACTGATTTAATGTAAGTGTTCCATATTTTAGAGTAGAAATGATACATTTAGGAATAAAAACCAAGACCATGGCTCTGGTATAATTGTATCACATGTCAGTTCACATAAAAAAAAAAAAAAAAACATTGATGAAATACAATATATTATAAAATACCTCTTAAAAATAAGCGCTTTTGTTTATGTTGATTTACATACAGAATTACATTACAGAATATCCCACAGACTTTAAAACATTACCAATATTAAACAAGTGCATATAGTATGATGTGTGTCCAGAGGCGTAGGTTGGCCCTCACACATCAGTACCCTCAGTTCAAATTCTGTGGTCTGCGATTACAGTGCAAGATAGCAAGAAACAGCTTTGACATTAAAAACTTCTTGTGGTTTTTGCATGATTAGTATTTGTTATCAGTGGTAAGTTTACCACTGACAGATTAAATATCACATGACAGTCTCACAGCAGAACAAGTCAGTAAATTGTCAATTTGGCTACCTTAAAGCACCAACTGAGTAGGGAACAGCCCCATTTAAATCTGTTTTACTCTGTTTATTAGTGAAGGAAGTGGCTAAGGTCCTCACGTATTTCAGCCTCATCCCAAGGTCCATGAATGTTGTCTTTGTGTCTCTGCAACTTGACAAGCAGCAATGGACAGAGTAATGTGACACTAACTAAGGCTAGGGAGAAAAGCACAGCTCCACCCATCGACTGGGACCCCAAACCCCCTATCCCTCCGATACATACTACCAAACACACCCCAGTAAACTGGTGAGGAGTGTTCTCCCTCATCCTCTGCAGCAGACAGGGCCAAAGCGCAAACACCAGCAGGGCACAGCTGAGCATGGCAAAGGTATGCAGAGCACCAGGCAGCCTTGAAGCCAAGCACACTGATGCAAACAAAGCTGCATTTAAGGAGAGGCTACCAGGGGGGGAGGGTTGGGAGTAAGGAAATGACAACAAATGGGCCAGTAGCATTACAGCAGACATGGCGTACACTGTGTCTGTACTCACAGACTCTGTTAATGTTTTGAGAACCGGCGAGAAGCCGAAGGTGAAGGAAAGGAAAATGGCAGCGCTCTGTAGATCAGCCAGATATGTACGCGGCTCATTACATGACTCATCACGAGTCGTCAAAACTTGGTGAAGTCCATAACCGAGCAAGCCACAGACTAAGCTGGTCCACAACAATGTCTCAGGAGTCAGCAGCCCCTGTGAGAAAGCAGAGGTGATGGTTAATTATACATGTCTTTCTGTACGGCTGCGTACCTTGTGAATCGCATGAGGTCCATAGATGTTCCTTACCTGCTCCATGTAGAGCCATAAGGTGATAAAAATGGCCACGCAGGAAAGCTGCTGTCCTACAAAGCCCGCTTCTTTCACTACAGCCCAGTAGCGATACACCCGGATGCCTTCGTTCCTCCGTAACTCCTCCAGGAACCTCTGATCCACGTAGTTATCAGGGAATGGTTGGCGCTCCCACAGCACCTTCCGCCAGGGCACGGCCTGATCTGGGGCACCGTCTGCTCCCATCACCCTGATCACACATACAAAGTCAGGAATGTGAACATTATTCCACTATTTAAAACAGCTGGTAACACAATGTTTTTGCCCAGATTAGGATACATGTTGATAGATTAAACTTTTTTCAATCAAAGAAATGTAAATAATTTATCACCCTAATGTCATCGTCTTCTATATAGACACTGTGTAAAATAGGAAAAAAGCTTAGTTTTTATCGCATAAAACCAATGAGTGGAGAAAAAATTATGTAGGCATGAAACTACTTTTATATCAATAAACAGGACATTTTTATGGAAAATCTTTATCAAATTAAAACCGGATGCGCTTAGTTAGCCTTAAACATCCAGTAGCTTCAGATGTAACACAGACAAATGTGACTTATGACTTAATATATATCTCAAATAGTATTTAAATGTTTTACGTTGCTGTCATGAATGACAGTATCTGATTGGCGCAGGTGTGATTCACCGGTTCTTCCGGATAGTCGCGACCAAGAAAAAAATCACACATGCCATCTAATTCTGACTCCAGAAACAGCAACGTGTTAACAATTTCTTAGATTAGTACCAAAAAATCCCAAAAGTCTGGTAACGACTTACCTTGGCCGGGTTTTTGTTCGGCGTTGATGCTACAGTGCCATCCGGCTCATCACAGCCATGTCCCGGAAGTGAAACATGCTGCTGGCTTGCGCTCACTGCGCCCCCTGGTGTTCAAATGTCCAAAACGCACGAGCACGTTTGCTTGTCAATTAAACTAATGACGTTTTATTTGTCTTTTATGTCAGATTCCTACATTGTACTTTGACAGCCCATACCATTATGAAATGACAAGACCCAATCATCAGACCACTACACCATCTGAAGGGTAAATACCTATTTTCCAACGTTATCAGTATGTTTATACACACACACACACACACCCACACACACAAACACACACACACACACACACACACACACACACACTTACTTAAATAAGCTTTTCAACTGTAGCCTACAGCCTCCAGTCCCAGTGGAAATAACTTCAATGGCCAGTGAACCAGTCAGCTCCACCACCACGGTATAGACTGCTAACTTGTTCAGAGAAATAATCTTTTAAACTAAACAGATCATAACTTTCTTCATAAACAGTGACAGTTTAATGTTTAGACATTTCTATTTAGTCTTGTTTTCAAACCTTTGGTTGTGTAATATGTAACTTTGTCTTTATGTATGTTTATTTCTAATGTTTCATGTTACAGATATGCAGCCATGTTTGTACAAGGAGTAATGCCCCACAAAGGATCAAATGGTCAAAGTGTGAAAGAAGGTATAATTTGAAATTTTCTTTATAATTTATTATTATAGACAAGAAGGGAGAAAGATAAATTATCCTCCACTAAGTGTGAACCTAATACTCCGTTGTGTAATCACCGTACGTCTGCATTAGAACTAATACCAGCGGGGAAAGAACGGAGACCATTTTATCAAGCGGTTGTCATGGTGACTCTTTGTTTCTGGGATCCATTGATGATGGCTTTTTAAAGTCTTGTCGCTCATGGTTAACTAACTCTGTGTTAATAAAACCAACTCAGAACAGCTGTTGCGAAACGGAAAACTGAGTTTTTCATCGCAGGGTTTGTCAACTCAGACTTATCTCACAAACTGAGGGTTTGTTGAACTCCCCTTGTGAAACGGACCCCAGGACAAATAGCAGCTAATGGGAAGACAAAAAAACAAAATAAAAAACAAACAAAAGGAGAAAAAACGTAACAAAAATACAAGGCAGAAAGAGGAACAGCTATTTAATTTATACACAAATACAACTACAGGACATTTATCAAATAAATAAGTAATATTTCCTTGTTTCTCCAAACTGCCCTCATAGCAGAAAAAGTGTAACTCTGAAACTTTAATGCTCTTTTTTGCTCAGTAACAGAAATACATTTCAAGAGCACTTTAAAATAGCTTTCTTCAGAACGTTTTATTAGAAATCCATAAAAAAAAAAAACTCCACACATTGGAAAAGGGCAAAACAGCAGCTGGACAGATTAATATGAAATAAACTCTGAGGTGGATGGCTGTTTCTAGGCATCAATCTACAGGCACTCAACAAAATCAATTACATAAATGCAGACACTATTATTTTATGGCAAATTTCTATCTTAACTCATCCAGGCCACATAATTTTGGTGTTATTTCTAAATGATACTCTACAAACTGATGAAATTGTATGATCTGTATCTTATGGCACAGGTTGAAGTCACAAGATGGCAACGTGGAGCTTCTAGCCAGAGGAGTGAGCTGTTTCAATGATGGAGTAGAGTGGAATAAATAAAATTTTAAAAAGTGTCATATCTGAACACAAAACAAGTTACTGATGAGTTAAAACTCCTTCATACACAAACCAGGATTAAGTGTTCAACCCTTTAATCTGTTTCTAAAACTTCAGTGCCTAAAATACAAATACAAGGAAATCCGCTGTTCTGTGGCATCGGAGGCAGCGCAACAATCTGATGAGTTTGTAGCAAGTTGTGGGTTCAATGCACAGATACAACCTGAGAGAACGCAGACGTAGCCGAGGCAAAAGAAGCTGAAGAACGTTTATCAGAGCCCGGCAATGTCATCGTGGCAATGACCTTCCAGGTGTCAGTAAGATAGAAATAGATTCGTGTCACCAGAGAGACAGGCAGGCACAACATCTTTACACAGTAGGTAGGGTGTAAGCAGACACCCACTAGCAGCCGCGTGGCTTCACAGTTCACAGTGGAGCTGCTAGCCACTCAGACCACCAATGAAACTGTGGCCAAAGTCCTTCTATTCCAGTTTCTTAGATGTCAATGAGGAGTAATAGCAGCAGGGCCCCGCCGACACACCTGACTTTTCAGAACTCACACCGAAGGGACAGAGTTTGCTGCAAATAAGGATGCTTAATAGTGACAAAAGGCTGACAGCTAATAACAAAAAAATGTATATTTTTAAGAATAGTTAACATGTCAGGAAGATTTGCTGCACATCCAACATTTCTTTAGTTTGTTCAGCATCAACACGTAGGAAAACGTATCCAACGAATAAAAGGACAATGTCACAAATCTGCTACAAAGTTGATAAATTTAGTTTCTGCAGAAAAATAGTCATGCTCATTAAATGACTTTGTGTTAACTACAATAGTTATGACCATAAAACATTATACAAGTTTATAGTTTGTTTTTTTGTAACAAATAGATAAATGAGATGATCACTCTATTGATCACACCATCTTCCAAACTCCAGTGGGCTGAAAACTAAAGGAACAGGTAAGTTTGCTGCGGTGGTGTCTGCGTCCGTGTGCATGCATGTCTGTGTGTGTAACATCTTGAACCTAACAAGTGGAAATACTTTGAGTAAAATAGGGAATTGGTCGTAGAAGTATCTGTTTTTTGTTCTCGTTTCCTCCACTCATGTTGCCGCTAGGTGCGAATTTTCTTTTTATCTTCAAACAGCGAGCGGACTAGATAAACCTGAAGTCCTGACACCACCCCCATCACGACGAGATTGACCACCGACCAAAAGTTCACCCTTTCAAAGTTACTCTCCTGGATGTTTCGGTCGCGAGCCTCGAACGCTCGTAGCAAAGTCTGGATCTGCACGCTCTTTCCCAGTCGAGCCTTGACATTGTTGATGGTGTCCTGGAGGAGAGAAGGAGGGAGTTAATATGTGGCTTGTGTACAGATCCTAAAGAATACGTTGTGTGTACAAATACAAAGCAAAAGAAAGAATCCAAACATTTAGAAGTGCGTAAACAAAGCAGCTCAATCAGGTGTTTTCCTTCCTTTATGAGGAAGCAACATCCGCTACATCTGGCAAACATATTTCCTGCCTTTAACCATTAAACGGGGGTGACTTCTGACACACGGCTCATAGAAAAGGGGCAGCAAAGGCTACTGTGGTGCAAGCTGCCACCACCCTATAGGCAAAAGTTCCTGATACAGTCTATTCTTGTAGCCCATTCTTGAGCAAATGGTTGCTCACAAAAAGCACGCAATCAGTTGGGTCATTTGTGTCATCCTGTGACACTTTGACAAATCAGTCTTAGCAAATAACACAAGGCTAAAGTCTAAATAAAAGAAAAAAAATACAGTTTGGAGCAGTTTTATCATTTCTATTATGCATATCTTTTAGTTTTAACAACTGACTGAACACTCACCATGATGTCTTCTAGCTTCATGTCCAGCATGTCTGTCCCATGGACGTACTCCTTCCAGTCGTCAGGGTCTTTTTCTGTATCCATGTTATCCAGGATAAGTTCAAAGAAGATGAGCTTCTCAGAGACGGTGCTGAATGTGTTGTCAAAGCAGAACATGTAGTCTCCATCCTCTTCCGTTTCTATACTGAATAACAAAACAAGCTGTAAGAGGTCACAACAAACACACAAGCTATTACTGTCCCTTTCATACCAGCTGCTTACGTGTGGACACCGTCCGACTTGTGGTAGTCGTTAAATAGTGCTTGGGAAGAAGGAGAAGAGATGAGGAAATCTACATCCAGGCCTGCACCATCTAAAACCTGTGGATAGTAGAGATGTGAGAGTTGGTGTGTAAAATGTCTCATTATTTTAGAAGGGAGATAAAAACTAACTTAAGATAGTATTAAGTTATAAAACTCATACATAAATGATGTTTAGTAACAATTTGCAATGTGAAAACCTGGAGATAATTACTAAATAATGTACAATAAACTATCATAACCGCAAATTATCCTTTTGGTTTGTAGGTTTGAAGCCTAATTTTTCCCTTAAACGGTCTTACTTATGTAAAAATAATGAAAACTTCTCAAGCTACACAGAATATTTATGCTTGGAAGGCCCAGCATAACCAAAAAACATATATGAAGGCACACCTCAGACAGATTAATGTGGAAAAACTTCCAAACTGACCAGCAAAACTGGTTCAAAGCAACATGAAAGTCAAGTTGTGACACTGAACTCACTGGCTCTTCTGTATCAGATATAACTTGTAGAAAAAGATTGTGGAGTGTGGTTGAATGAACTTAAACTCTTTAAAAAAAAAAGAGAAAAAAGCTCAGTACAAGGAACCTTAAGGGAAAAAATAAATGGTTAAAGAGCGCGTTGGACAGGTGTACTATTTTGCTGCTTCCCCATCGATTATATAAAGTTTGTTTTTCCTACTGAACGTAACAGTTTAATAAACGATTGTCCAAGTTTTTAAAAGTTCTTATAACCTGATATTCAATCTCCAGTGAGGCGTGCTTCTTCATGGTCTGGAAGAAACACTCCTTTCGTCCGGCAGGTAGGGTGAATGTGAAGTCGCTGTCCATACCCTGGGAAAAAGCAGCCAGCACCACAAACCTCTCCAAGACAGGCAAAACAAACACGAACAGTGAGCAAAAAAGTATCCGGACTGGACCCATGTTCGAATATATGCCCACGAAGATCCAAACAACCAAGATATTATTTCCGGGACTGGGCACCGAGTCAGAAAGAACGCCGTACTTCTGGCCCAAAGTTGACTTCTGTTGAAATGTTCTTACTCAGTAGTAAAGTCTGCCGTTTGCAGTTCAGGACCCCGCCTGATTAAAATATCTTTTATAAAAGTCTTTTGATTCATTCATTAGCAAATAAAGCTATTTTATCCGAATCGTTCTTTGGAAGTTTTTATATCAACCAGTACATTGATTAAATGTAGTAAAACAAGATATTAATAACAGGCTAATTTTGGGGTTATCGCGTTGCATGTTGGGATGTGTAGTTCTGTTGTGCCATGTGGATGAGATCGAAGAAATGTCTTATCTAAAGGAACGTAGAGAAATAAAGTATATTAATAAAAGTGCAGTAAACAATATCTAACAGGGATAAACTGCCTTTTATGATACACACGCTAAACTAAAAGCTATCTTTTATAATACAAGCTAATCCAAAAGTGCAAAGCTGTTGGTACCAATTTCTGAACATAATTTTTGTATTTGGAAATAACTTTTTCTACCCTGCTGACCAAAATAATAAAAACAAAAATATTACTTAAGTCCAGTGTTCTGACTAATTTCACCAACTTAATAGTAAGAAGATGAAACTGTCTTATTTTTATGAAACACGATGGAAATAGCTTGTGAGATTTTGGCTTTAACTAGCATTCGAGTTTATCGGAAATTTGTTTTCCAGTAACTCGTGGGGTTAAAACAGAACACCTTTCACTTTTTACAAGACGTTGTGCTTTTACAATTAAGTGTCCACACTCCCCCGAAACGCAACAGAACAACTAACTCATATACAATTGTCATATTACAATAATTTCAGATTGCGTCCTCTTATGGTCTCTTTTTTAAAAAACTGACGCGTCCTGCTCCACAGCCACCAGCTCATCCTCAGTACGAGGGGGCGGGGTTTTATTGCCAACGCAACGACGCTAAGTCTTTTATGATTGGACCAGCCATACGTGGGACTACTGCGATTGGCTAGATGTTGAGGGGGAGGTTAAATTTACCAGGAGCACAGCTACCCGTCAACAGCAGTGGCCACTGAAGCTGAAAAAGAGGCGTATAGCTGGTCAGCACAATAAGAAATAGCTCACCTCAAGTGTAGCTTTTACCCTCAGACGACTGTACTTTATTTGCTTTTGTTCAAACAAGCTCTCAGCCCACATAAAGCTTGTGTACAGTGTATCGTGCAGCAGCGACAGATCAGGAAAAAAACCCAAAAGCGAGGATGTTGGTCCCCGCGGGAAGATAATGAAGAGGCTGTGCGTTTTGTTGGTGTGCCTCATTGTAGCTCTCCTGTGCTGGTAAGCTTGGCCTGAACCCACCCCATTTACATTAATAATGTTATATCTGATTTATAATATTTCTAGTAACAGATTTACTGTTTTTTCTTGTCATTTTAACCGAAAGTTTTGTTTTGCTCGTTGTCATTTTTCGGCCTAATATTCGCTAACAATCAACTTCAGTGAGAAGAATCACTCCTGCTACAAAGCTAATATGATATGCTTCATAGAGCGTGTTGTGTTTCACGTATATATAAGTTAGAACAACAGCTTTGAGACCATTTGATCGGTGAATGTTAGAGCTGACATAGCTTATTGTTTTAAATGCTATATTATTATTTAATAGGTGATTAACCCAACTATTCAACAGCTAGCTTACCTAAGTTAAGCAGTGATGGCATATGTTACTTGTCAGCTCAATGATACTGTTAAAATGTTACCGAAGAAAAGGTTTCTGGACATGGCAAAACAATCTCCTTTGCAGAATTATTGATGTTGTTTTTCTGTAACAAGGGTGCTTAAAGAAATAATTATTACTAAACATGATATTCCTTTCAGTGCTAAATCCTAACATGACATAGATTCTATCTATCTATCTATCTATCTATCTATCTATCTATCTATCTATCTATCTATCTATCTATCTATCTATCTATCTA
>JBAMHX010000016.1:21974683-21992508 GCA_037177515.1 Pseudomugil tenellus
TTTTGTAAGTTTCAAGTGATTTCAGTGAGAATTGTGGGTTTTTCCTTCTTTAACTGAGGGGTACCAACAATTTTGTCTGTGTGTGTGTGTGTGCGTGTGTGTGTGTGTGTGTGTGTGTGTGTGTGTGTGTGTGTAACAACTTGGTGAACTTGAGGCTGAGAGAGAAAGTCAACCATGTGACTTAAAGTATTTCTGAATACGTCAACTATAAGAAAATTGTCTAGAAAATCCAGGATACTATAAGCTGCTTGCAATACTGGTTTTCAAAGATGCTTTTCTCACAGTAAAAGGTCTAATTTTAGTCCAAGATGCACAATATTGACTCAACCCCTCCATGTGTTTTCTTTCATAAGACAGCTAAGCTGCACCTTACCTCGGGGCAGCATGAAGTATAACTGGTTCTTCTATACAGTGTCGGTTATTTCCTGATCATCTTGAATAAAAACTCATTTTATTGTTATACGAGTTAAGTGAAGGTGTTGCCGATTAGAGCTTCAAAGTTTGTTTAGATATAATTGATAGTGATAAATTGTACATTTTGTTTTTGTACATAAGAGAAAATGATCCAGACTGGAATCTGAATTTAATAAAGAATCAAAGAGATGTTTCAGATCATTTAAGATTAAATAGAATAATACTGCAACTCTGCTTATTTCCTAAATTTTTTTCATATTTCATACCCTACCAGTCAAAAGTTTGGACACACCTTCCCATTGAATATAACAGGAAAGCGTGTCCAAATTTTTGCAGCAGTGTGTGCTGCTGCTTTTATTTCCTCCCGTTCTACAAACCCGGATTGTCTGTCGATCCACACACTGCTTAGATTAACTGCTTTAAAAACTGGGTCACTTTTTGTTCCTGTTTAAAGTGTGAGCATGTGCACAACCTGAAGGTGTGTATGTGAACCAGGAGAACCAGATGTTTGTTCTGCTGCTGGCAGGAGGTCTCCAGCAATGTTTCAGCAGAAATTTATCAGTATGTGTTTTAGTTCCTGGGAGGGAGTTCATGCATATTAGGAATGAGGTGTTGGGGGCGAGGGAGGGGGGCTGTGACGCCAAGCTTGCTCCTAGTTCTGTTTACCATTTTCATTATTTAAGTTTTCAGCTTTTTCATAATGTAGTCAACTTCTTAAAATAATTGAGTCTTTTTTTAAGGTTTTTTTTAAAAGCACAAAAAACTCAAGCAGATATCTACAAGAAACCTTATGTTTTTAAAACAGCTTGGGGAAAATGAGGCCATTGTTTTAAGAGGGTGACGATATGTCCCTTTCACAGTAATCCAATAACAAGACAGATTTAAGAATAAACGCTTTAGAAAAGCAACAAAATACCAGTAGAGTCCACTTATTAAGCCTCGCCTGTCTTGACAAGTGAACTACTCCACAAAATGCCTTTCTCACTTCAGGCTCTCCACAGCTACACTTCTGATTCCAATTTACACCCACTAAGTCAGAGACAGACACTGTAGGAGAGAAATCAGTTCCAACTGGTTCTAACTGGTTCACTGTATTTCTCCTTTCCCCAAAATGGGCGTTCTAGGCACCCTCCTCTCTTTGCGTCAACCTCCTACAGCTGCACAGGGACGGGAGGGGCTTGTTTCTGCTCGCACACTGTTCAGGTGTTATGTGTGCTCTAAGCTCATTGTGTGACATTGTTTAAATTCTAGGTAATACTACAGTTGAGGGGGGTGAAAATAAGCGGAGCACAGACATCACAGCAAAACCAGCTGAAACCCCTCATGAAGTGTAAGAACAGTAAATCATCATTAATCAGTTTGTTGGTTTAAAAAAAGGAAACTGAGTCTCTGTCTGATTTTTTTTTTTTTTAATTTTCTTCAGAGTGGAGCCAATAAAGCCTGAACAATCTTTACCCTTAAATGTCTCCAGCGACTCTACGACCTCTCCCCCCTCATCGTCCGAGTCCCATGAGGAGAGGCAGATTGTAACTCTGGTAGAAGAAGAGGAGGAGGAAGAAGAGTCTAAGCAGTCGACTGTCACTCTGTTAGAGGAAGAGGGGGAGGAAGAAGAAGAGAAGAGTGAGGATAAAACAAGGAGGGAGGCGAACAGGAACCAATGGGAGAGCCAGACGTACTGTCCCTTCTCCTCCTTCTCCTCGCTGTCTCTGTCCTGCATGGCGACGCTGCCGGAGCTGCTTCATCGCTGGTGCTCTGCTAAGCTGTCCAAAGAGAGACTGCGCAGCTTCAAAAGGAAACGGCTCAACTCCCAAAGACACACTCGCTCTGATGAGAACACCTCTGTCCTCACACACACCCCTCCCCTGATCCCCGTCCCCGTCCCTACATCTTCCCAACAGCCTCTTCCTCTTGTGGAAAAAGCTCCTGAAGCCAAAGAAGCGGTGAAGGGTCTCAGTGAGGGGAAGCCTCCCGGTGACGTCCTCACCACTGAGGGACATCTCCACACTCACATACCTGACGCACACACTCCAGAGCTCAGCATCCTCCTCGAGCCGAGCAGAACCTCCACAATCCCCCCTCACAGTTTCTCAGAGATCCACAGCTCTCTGACAAGGCCCACCCCCACCCATGATGAGCAACTGTCCCCTCCTTTTAATGAAGTCGCTTTGGACCCTGTTCCCACTCCACCCCTTCCAACTGCTTCCATCCCAGAGACGCAGCAGGCCAGCAGTGCCACCCCGACTCTTTCTGTCAGTTCTGCCCCACAACCTCTCTCCTCTGAGATGGTGTCTTTGAACGTAGAGGTTCCTTCTGTCAAGGAGCAGCCTGTTCAGTCTCTTCCCACTGCATCAAGGCCTGAGGACCTTCTGCCCCCTCCCACTGAGCTCCCAGCAACTTTCCCACCAGCTGACACACATACTGACGCAGTTAAGTCGGGCACAGACACGCTTGGAGACACTCAAGGACACAATATTCAGAGTCCTCAGACCAACGGGGAGCTGGGGGAGACTTCCTCTCAAGCAGAAGAGCCCCGTCGGATGGAAGACGCAGTAGAAGAGGACCTATTGAGCACCAGCGGGAACGGAAACATCCAGCGGACAGCTACAGACTTCTATGCAGAGCTGCAGAACGGAGATTATAACGGTGGAGCCGTGAATGGGAACAGCGGGTTATCGAACGGAGGAGCTGTTCATGGGTCCAGCCAGAAGGAGAGCGTGTTCATGAGGCTGAACAACCGGATCAAAGCTCTGGAGATGAACATGAGTCTGTCCAGCAGATATCTGGAAGAGCTTAGCCAGAGGTACAGACAAACAAACCCCTACTGGAACTAGTTGTTTTAAACACTTGTATGGAGGGAGATAATGTCTGGTTATTGTTTGTCCTCTCCAGGTACCGTAAACAGATGGAGGAGATGCAGCGAGCATTTAATAAGACCATCATCAAACTGCAGAACACCTCCCGAATAGCTCAGGAGCAGGTCACATAGCATTGGAAAACTAGCTGACACGTTAATAAGAAGTGTTTAGAGTGTTGAATGACAACTGATCTGCTGTAAACCTGCAGGACCAGAAGCAGACTGATTCCATCCAGATCCTGCAGAGCCAGCTGGAGAACGTCACCAAACTGATGCTCAATCTCACAGCGACAGTGAGCCAGCTGCAGAGAGAGGTAGCAAACCTGCTGCTGTTCTCCTCTACTTACGTTGGCTTTTCTTTTGAGAATCTGAGCCACTTAGACTTAAACCTCATAACTTTTCTACATCCTCCTGTAACACAGCTGCATCATGCAGGTGTACACATTCTTTTCATGTATATGTATGAGGGGCTTCTGCTAACTTAAAAATGAACAAATGTTTCAGCTATGAGGGAAACGCACAGTGTTGTGTTGTATAGAGTGCACACAAGAATCTCTGTACTTCTGGTGATAATATTTACGCAATATTTGGCGACTGTAATGTTAGCATATCATGCAGCTAATGTAGCTAATGCTCTTGTTGGATGACATATAAACGGGCTTAGTGAAGGAGTTGACATTATGGCCTTTTAACAGCAATAGTTCTTATATAAATAGGATAACCTTTGCAGCATTTTTATGAGTAATATGTTTTATAAAGCATTAAATCCTGTAGTAGAAACCCTTCAGAGTTTTAATTCACTGTATTTTGTGATAAGTAATTTCTAATATTGTAAGAACAACAGCCAAAGCTAAATCATTTCATTAATGTTGGAATTTCTGTCCACTTCTTTGTAGAAGTTATTTGAAACAAATGTTTTCCTGAACATCTTTATTAAAAGCTACATCTCATGAAGGAAATGAACAAAGGAAGGAAGTTTAAATTTAAGCTATTTAAAATGTGAAAGATTACTCAGGACACACTGCCAAATGGATCCATAATGATTGTCTGGATAAACTGAAGATATCGGACCAATAGTCACATAATCCGGAGTAGCATAGATATTTACTGTTTTCTAATATAGAATGTGTGACGTGAAGCAATATAATAGAAACAAAGAGCAACTACACATTTATATTCATGTTTAGGGACCTTAATAATTAAAACTTAATCCCTTTTGATGCAATAAGGATGATGGTGTGTTTATTCCAGCTAAACTGAATACAACTTTACAGTTTTAGTCATTTCTTTTGGGAGAGAACTTTAGTCGCCAACTCATTTATATAAAAACGAAATGTTAAAAAAGAAAAACGCTTTTTAAAAAGACTATTAGTAGTTTTCAGGTAATTTGACAATTCTCAGAGATGTGGTGTTTAATCAGATAAATGTAGCAAAGCTGAGAAGACACAAACATAAGTCAAGCTTATAACAACCTAAATATAAAGGTGTCATGCTACGTGGACACACTGAGGTAAACTTGTTTAGTAGAGACAGCTTCCTCTATGTTGAACTAGATGGTTATGAAAAGTGAATTAATGCTGCGTGAAGTGGGAAGAACTGCCTGTTGGGAAGGAATTTCTATTAAATTTGAAAATCACATTCTGTACTTTAATTAGAAAGTTTGGAGTGCACAGCCACAAATAAATGTGGTTCGTTCTTACTGATGGCCGGGACACTTTCACAACAAACAAGTCAACACCCTTCTAATGTTCTTATTTCTGCAGGTGTCTGATCGGCAGAGCTACCTGGTGGTCTCTCTGGTTCTGTGTCTGTTGCTGGGGCTCCTGCTGTGTCTGCAGTGCTGCCACAGCTTATCTCCCAGCCCCAGTGCCAACATTACTGCCCTCCCCAAGAGCAACCACTACCCTAGCCCCAAGAGGTTGGTCTGTACACTCCCTTAACTAACACTGAATGGGATATCTGAGTGTTCCTCAGCTTTTCTATCAGCTTATAAATCCTACACCTTGATTACAAAACTGCTCAGTTTGGGCCTCTTCAAAACTCGAGATTTCCTGTTTCCCCACTGCACGTGAGAGCCGCTCACACCATGAACAACATCATGTTTTTTGCTTTATCAGGTGTTTCTCCTCTTATGACGACATGAGCCTGAAGCGCAGGATGGCCTGCCCACTCGTCCGCTCCAAGTCATTTCAGCTGCCCTCCACTGAAGGTAAGAGTCCGTCTTTTTGACGGACATCGCAACACACTTAACGTAGGTTTCTCCCCCCAGCCTACCTTTTTTGTTTTACCCATCTATTGTATTTCTCCTCTTGTTTGTATCATTGAAACATGAGCAACATTGAGCTTTGATAGCCCCAGCATGCTGCAACGATGGGTTAATTGCAACCGTTTCAGGCTAGCTGCTACTGCAGAACACCCGAGCTTTCCATGTTCTCTTCATATTTCCTCACACATGCTAGTGTTGAGCAACAAAAGGCCACAGTGAGCGGCTGGTGCAAGCTAAAAAAGAATCAAACCTTTGACTCTGGAAGCCTAAAACGCCCCCCTGCCATTCATTATCTCTGAGCTGTGAGTGAGTGAGTGAGTGAATGAGTGAGAGAGAGAGAGTAGAAATAGATTTTTTCCCTTCATTTGCAGCTTGCGTCCACATGCAAACTCCCCGGGTGTAATAATAGAGCGCAATGCTTTGCTGGATCATGGCAGACATTTGCAAGTAGTGATCAATATAAAATAACACACTTTTCTGCCTCACATGAGATTTTAGCCTTAATCAAATTATCTGTGCTTGCTCCTTTTCCAGCACTCGCCCATGATTAGGAGATAGATACTTTTTCTGCATTTTTGTCATAACTAAAGCTACTTGCAAGGTCACTTCATGCTTGTTACATGTATGTATTCCTGTTTGCCATTCCATCATTAACCTGGCCCCTCTCTCCCCTCCCCAGTAGGTCCAGATGACTTGTACATTGTAGAACCTCTAAGGTTTTCTCCAGAGAAAAAGGTACAGTGTCTGTTGGCTGTGATGGCCGCCTTACATGAGTGCTGTGTGTTCTCTAGTGTCAGTCTGTCTGTACAATCAGTGTGTTGAATAGAGCAGGGAACCACTTCTTTCAGATGTCTGATCATAGTGGGAGTAGTTCAGATGAGGGATCAGCTAAGGAGTGTTGAGTTTCAGCTCAGACCAAAACGCCACCTCTTTGCTCACACTGTTAGCATTAGCATGCGGCTAATTCATTTCCATGTTTAGTTGGTTAAATAAAACAAAATATTACTGCAGTGGTTTTGTATCCCACTGTAGCACAAAGGTCAGTCATAAATACTTCCAAATCCCATCATTTCTTATTTCTTGTCAAACTTTCCCGCCTTCTCTGAGCAGCTGGCGTGTGTGCCCTCAGTGTCTAGCATAAAAGTGGTTGTTTTGGCTGTTTTTAATACAAGTTTTATCTTTTGCTTTCTTCGAGATGTTTGGAAGTAATCTCTCCACCTCGGTTGTGTTTTTCTTTCAGAAAAAACGCTGCAAGTCAAAGTCTCTGGAGAAAGTTGAGACCCTGAAGGCATTCGATCCCTCTGCGTCCCTCGCAAATGGGGATGCCAAGTGCAATGGCTTCCTCCCATCACCCCCTGTTCCTCCGCCCCCTCCTTTACCTCCTCCCCCTCCTCCCTTGCCGCCCCACCTTCTCTCTACAGAGGCGTCATCTTTGCACAGTTGCACCACCAAGGAATTCTCAGAAACTAGCAGCTGCAGCTCATCCACTCATTCGGAGGAGTCGAACACTCGTCGCCTCCCCCCTCCCTCTCCCATCCTCACCCCCACCGGCATGTGTAATGGCCACGCCCTTTCTTTCCCCCTGAGTCAGCCTCCCGCAAAGTCCCGCCAGGAGAAGCGCTCGACAAAGAGGCGCAAGTCTAGACAAACTGAGCTGCAGTTTCCTCACATGGTGGGGGTAGTATCGGCGCTCTCACCAGCCTGCAGCAGCTTATCGAGGGAAACAAGGAGATTGGTGTCGGGACCATCGGGGTGACTGCTGTCAATGGACATGTCTGAAATCTAAAACTTAATTTTACATTTTAAAAGTTTTTGTTACGCCACATTTACCACATTTCAAAGAACCACGTTTCCCATGAGCACCCAGGCACACCATGCAACTGCAGTGGCACCATTACGGCACCATTAGCTCAACATCACCCAACCCTTGTCCACTCTTGTCAAAGACCTGTTTACGGTTATGTGCCTTTATATCTACTATAGACCTTTTATTTCCTAACAGCATTAAAGGAAAGTGGGTGTGCAAAGAGAGGCTGTGTGTGGGGAGCGACACATCAGTACACTTTAACGACATCTGGAGGTTTATTTTCTTCGTCTGGATAAGCACATTGTTTCGCCCTACCTGCGCACGGTGATCTGAGGTGCAAACCTCAACTATACGTTCCTTCAGCGAGTATTAGGCTGCTGTTTAGTGGTGGCGAGAATCATTGTGAGAGAACTGTGAAGCACAGCGACGTCCTGCCCTCACGCTTGTCTGCTTTCGCTGCCATCATCTAATCTCATCTATTCACTCTTAGTTCTGAAAAATGGCAGGTGTGTTGCCTTTTCATTGCGCTTGTCTCTTTTTGTCTGGCTATGTCTCTGTCAGTCTGTTCCACACCAACCACCGGTGCTGAATGAAGAAATGACTTTGTAAGGTGACAAGAAGTCCTTTAAGTTGTTTTTTTTGTCTTATTTAGCGTAATTCAAGTAGAGTAGCAGCAATCGTCAGATCCTGCAGGCTTGTAGTGAATTATTTCATCCTTTTAATTTGGGCTGGGCCCAGAGAACACTGCTCACACACCGGGTGTAGAAGCAATGCTGTCATGTTGGATTTTGTTTCTCTGATGAAGGTAATCTGGGTGGAGATTAGATCGGGTCTGTTTTTTATGTGTGCGAGTCATTTAAACTGAGCCATGTCCTGCTCTCATTGTTGCTGGTTTGGTTTATATGAATTAAAACCAAAAAGGTGGAAATGATTCCTGCTGAGGGCTTCATGTACTGCAGGGACACTTTGTCTAGCGGAGTTGAATGTTTACACTTGTATCACACACAACTGCTGCAACCCTGCAAATAAGTCTGCCTGACCAGTTTTATTTATCTATTTATTTATTTAAAAGACTTTAGGTATTTCTAAGGCACTGGTTTTTCAGACTCCCAGTCCTGCAGGGCCGCAGCAGTTTGTACGTTTTACACAGAAATATTACATAGTGGTACTGATGAATAGAGGATGGAGGTCAACTACATATTGTTCTCTCCTGTGTTACACTCTGTTGTAGGTTTTTACTGCACAATGTTTTGGATAGTGTTGGCTGACGTGTCCAGCTGAGGTGAATTATCTTGGTTCCATTTCACTTTTAGCTGAATAAATGTTGCTTTAGAAGATTGTGATTTCATTAGGATCGTCACACTGCTGCTGTTTGTTCAGAGCTGCGGGGAAATGGTGGAAAGGCCTGAGTTGAGTGTTTATTGCTCTCCTGTCTTCTGTCTTGGTTGTTGTTGCTTCCTCTCTGGGAGAATGAACTGATTTTGAAGTCCTGTGCAATATCGGGACTGAACTACGCTAACATTCGGTTCAAATGCTGCAGAGAGCTGCAGATGGAAAAGCAGGGTATTCATTCTTTGTTTTTAAATAATGAAATTTAGATGTATTTTTGTACAAATGCTGTTTCTGATTGGTACCGTGTGGTTGGTTATTATGGACATCATGACTCAGACAAAGCTTAGCTTGTAGCTAGCTTTTAGCACCCATCATCTACAGCTTTCTTTCCTTTACATACTGTTACCTGCTGTTGTCACCTGTGTCTCCTGCTGCATGATTGTGATTGTGGAGAAGACTTTTATGACACCTGCTTGCATCAACACTCTATCACGTCTCCCTTCTGAGGCTTGAAATGCTTTCTCATTCTGCACCTCTGCTTGCTATGCTAGATTGTGTATCTTTGTGTTCTTTTGTGTTACATTACACTCCTGCTATCTTGTAATGACTCATTACTGCTGTCTGACTTCATGTGTTCGCCCCAGCTGGAATGACTGTGATTTGTGAAGCAGAAAATAACTGAATAAAGGGAAAACAGCAAATATTAGTCTGATTTGGAACACTATACATGTGATTGTTCCACAAACCGTGCAAATCCTCTTTATTTCTTTACCTTTTTTAACTTGTATGATGTGCATATATACCTGTACACGTGAGATTATTTTGTCTGTCCTGTATGTGTGAATGTGTGTGTGTCTAATGAGGAAGACTACTTTGAACCTACTTGTACCCACAACACAGCAAACGAGGAGGCACTCACAGAGAAATTGTAGAAGCTTATTGTGCACTTTGCATAACTCCTCATGCCTTTTTTTGTTTGTTTTTCTACTTTCTATGTCAAGTATGATCTTTTCTCTCCCTCTCTCTATCTATCTCTCTCTCTATCTCTCTGTGTGTGAGTACTCTGAAGAGCTGCACAGTATTTTTGAGCAGGAGTGAGTTACTACAAAAGCTGTAGTGCCATTAGAAACTGTGAATTCTTTCTAAATAAAAATAAAACCTTTTTTGTTTTGTCTTTGGCTGGTTTCATATTTTATTGTGTTGCTTCCTCCATTGCAGCATTTCCATTGTTTTCCATTCTTTTTGCGAATGCATCCAATGTGGAACAGTAAAGGGTTAAAAAATTACCCAGATGATCTTTTGGTGGCAGGTCAGGTATACAGGCACACTCTCATCTCCATCAGTCCTACCTTTTGTGATGTCACCAGAGGGATGTAAAGTTGTTAAATTAGCTGCATTAATGTCATTGCCGGTAAGCTTGGGGTAGATTATTTTCATTTTGGTTTTAATGCATTTCTTACAAAAGAGCTTCGGAATATTGATTTTTGACCACAAAATGTTTCTTCTGTGTGATGGTCCTTTCAAAATGCCTTCAAGCACAGCATTGTGACCTGTGGGCAAAATTAATGCCCACTTCTGGACGAAGTCCTGTCAAAAGGATCACAAGTAACTAATCTTGGTTTGTGCTGTTGCCCTTTATGCGCTGAAATCCAGATTTTATCCATCTTGCATAGATTTTTTACATTTTTTCCATTGAAGAAAACATGGAGATTCTTTCTGTTTTATTTTTCTTAGGGAAGCATTGTTGTTCAAATAATTTTCTTTTACACAAAATTCATGGATTAATTCCCTGTATTGCATGCAGGAAATGCTAAAATATAGGAGTGGCTTTATGTGTGTACCTTTTAAAGGATGCACTGCTTCAATGGCTGCTCAGTAGTCCCAATCCGGGATGTACTGGAACAGATCTATTTATATTTTACATATCCGACTACTAGCAAAAAAAAAAAAAGACAAATTGAACTACCTAATGACAGTATTCTAATTACAATGGATACTAATAGCTCATGCACAAATATTTACACAAAAGGATAAATGGAAGCAGTAAAAAAAGTTTTTCCAAAAAATATCCTAATAAAAAGAGACCTTACAAAGAACTTTTACAGCTACTAGGATTGAACTTAAGAAATTATTTTGAATTTAATAGTTATTTCTACCTTCAAATAAAAGGAATTGTAATGGTTAAAAAGTCGCTCCAGCAAATGTTTTCATGGGAGACTGGGAAACTTCTTCATAACAGCAGTGTGATAAGAAACATTTTACAGGTTCCTAAGTGACATCTGGGGAGTGTGGTCCCATTTAGAGCAGGACTTTTAAGCCTTCCTGAGCAACCTTGAATACACACAATTCACCCATTTAACTCAAATT
This sequence comes from Pseudomugil tenellus, assembly GCA_037177515.1. Taxonomy (NCBI): domain Eukaryota; kingdom Metazoa; phylum Chordata; class Actinopteri; order Atheriniformes; family Pseudomugilidae; genus Pseudomugil; species Pseudomugil tenellus. The sequence continues at coordinate 21,985,724 of JBAMHX010000016.1, forward strand.
CACCAGAAGCGCATATTCAATTGACTTTTTAGACCCAACCACATAAAAAGGACCCAATTTCACTGACACATAAATTGGACATTAAAGTATGTTTCAAACCAACAGATACATATGTACTCTTGTACTAATCCAGTTTCCATCTCAGACATACTTTTACTGGCCTGCTGAAGTCTCGGCTGCTCAGATTCAATAGTCTGCATGAGGATTTCATTGTAGCGACAAAGGTGTAGTTTCAGTCCTTGTCCACCAGAGGGTAGTCTCGCACCTTTCTCAGAAAATGTTACGAATCCTTTCTAATAACCAAACTTACCAAATGATCGGTCTGACAACCAGAATCTGAAAGATTATCTTGTCAGAGCTAAGGTGAAACCTTTGTTTGAGCCCAGAACACGGGATATGGGTTACTTTTATTCAGCATCATCAATGGTTATGCAGCTTTCATAATAGGAATGTTTTCATCTCAGCTTGTAGAGGAAATCAGCACTCCATGATTTGATTAATTACACGTAAAGTATGTGGTTTACAGTACGTTGGTGAAGCAAGAAGCACATTATTGTTCAGATTCACTCAACATAAACACAACATAACGAAATGGAAGAAAACAGACACAGTATTAGTAAAAAAAACTTCATATTACATGGACGGAAGGCCGTCAGTGCCATGATGATCCAGTGGAATCCCAGATGGTTCACTCCTTAATGAAGGAGGGCTGAAAGGATATGGTTAAATTAGACACTGTAAATGATAAAACCTGTAAAAATGATGACCTAACTTCCTAAATCCCTTTACAGGAGTACTTACCTATACCCAACACCAAGGAGTACTTATTTGAACCTAGCAACAGCTCTGCGGCCTCCGGCCATCCAGATTTTAATCTATTATGACAATTTTAATTGTAGATGACAATGTGGAAGCAATCCAGGTTTTCATCTATTCTTATGTTATTTTTTTATGCTATTTTTTATGTTATTTCTGCCCACCCTCCCATCAGGAGGTAAGAGCAGTTAGTTGTCTGTCAACCTGAAAATTGGTGGTTTGATTCCAGGCTTTCACTGACTACATGCTGAAGTGTCCTTGGGCAAGACACTGAACCCCATGTCTTAAATGTAAGTCTCTTTGGAAAAAGTGTCTCCTAAATGATTGTAGAATGACCTCAAAACGATTGCTGGCCCGTCGTGGCAGCAACATCTCATTCAAATATCTGCCCTACCAACTTTCGATTGTACTTTCAATGCCTCCCATGGTAACCACCGGTAACCACCAACATGTCAAATATGACCAAAATGTCCAATATGTTAAAGTGTCCCACATGCCCAGTATGTCTAGTTAGCATGACCAGAATGACCAAACATTCCAAAATGTTCAGTGTCCAACATTTCCAAGATGTGGGACAGAGCAGAAAGGAGAGTTCCCAGCCATAGGCCCCATAAGTCTTGGGGACTAAGACATCAATTGTTAACTCTCATTTGGTTTGTAAACTGATTTGCTTGAAGTGAGTGTGATGGGAATTTTTCTATTAACAAAGATGAGGGGTCTGATTAAGAAGAGAAAAATGATTAACCAAGTTTATTAAACAAGGATTAAAAAACAGAAGAATATGATAAACATAAAGACAAACACAGAATTGCAATTCAGGAGGATTTGGTCCAAAGATCTGTCAGAGCAAAAGTTGGGAGAAAATTCTGATCAGTCACTTGGGAGCATCTTCCTTTAAAGGCTCTGAGTGCGTCACAGTACGCATACACTGTTGTGTCACCAACGGATGGGAATAATGTCCAGATATGAGAAACATATCATGTGCTGAATAATCATTTAGGTCTGGTTGTTCTCAAACCCAAATGGTACAAGATTAACATGGTGCTGAGACCCAATTTCTCACACGTGAAATGAATAAAATACAAAATGAATTGAATAAAGTAAGATCTGAAATGTGCCATAACATCAGTTTAACCCAGAACAGGAATGTCAGATTCTTCCAAACCTGAATTGAAGTTGCTCAAATTTATTTTTGAGTTTTCACCATTGTTTTCTCAGAGCTACGTCCATCATTTTCATCACCAACATATGTCAATTTAGCATTTCCAAAGTCATTCCCAGTTAATAGATGAAATTTTCTGGTTGGGTCAGTAAAGAGTATAGGGAGTAAGACATTAGTGAGGCATTTATATTTAAATGAATCTGAAACATGTGATCTCTATGTTCCTGACTAGAAATAATAAAACCCAACACATTATGAGCTGTAGTTGGTATAATAAGAAAGGAACCTGCTTAAATCAGTTTTATTTAGTAAAACAAGGTTTAATACAGAGTAAAATGGAGAACAGCAGACATGTTTAGCTTTCACATGACTTCCAGTTAAATCACATGACTGTGTAAGTACACTCTGGTTTAGGAGGATGGATTAGACTGACGTATGCTGGCACTAATCTGGCTGTATCTGATGATAGAACAGAGGAAGCTCCTCCCTGTCCTCGTAAGTCTCTTTCCTTTAATAATCAGCTGTGGAAACAAGAAAATCATCCAGTGTTTGTTCTGAGAGCTCAGGTGAATCCTGCTGCAGAGACAGAGGGAGAGAGGAGGGAGGGTATTTGTTGCCATGGTGACAGGTTCTGAGAACAGCTGCTGATTGGTTGGTGCAGTAGCGCAGTGTTTCCATTCTTCTCCTCCTCTGTGTTCCTGCAGCCATACAGGCAGGAGATCTGTTGGCTTCACAGGCCGATCTGGACCATTCTGCTTCAGACCTTTTGCAATTTGGCACACAGAAGGATTAGAGACGCTGCCGTCTAGACAGACTGCATACTGGTAGGTAAACTACCAGATTCTGTTTAAATTTATTCCATACAGCGTCCTTGGCGGTGCATGTTTTGTTTTTTCCCCCTCCCTGCTGCATAGATACAGCAGTGAATGCTAAACAGAAATGATCCATCCGAGGGGTTTTACAGTTCTAAGTTTCCAATATTACAGCAGCTAGGTCAATCATTTCACCACTATGTTGATCACCACTAACCCAGTTACTACTAACCATCATAGTATTCACCCAATGACAACAAATCTGCTCATTATTAACCTGGTAGCTGCTAACCCATTTACTAGCTCACTCGTCACTAACCTAACCTAACTTGGTCACCATTAGCTTTGTCACTATTAACTCAGACATCTCTCATTACAAAATGCAGGTAAGTGATGCTAATACTGTAGTGACATACATCCTGTGAGATGGTAAAAATCATCACTGTATTAAAAATATGTGAAAGTAGGGGAAAAGGATTTAAAAAAGGTAAACTCTGGAGCACAGCGGAGGGGATTTGGGCAGCCTGAACTATGACAGAATCATATTGGGGAAGCTGACTCAAACATCAACTGGCTGCAGCTTAGCTAAGGCTAAGAAACATCCAAACAAGGACTCACCTGAAGTTATTTCATCATCTGGAGAAAACTCATCTGACGTTTTTATCTCATTTGGAATGACTCAGTGGAGGAACCCACGACAACAGAAAAATCAGAAATGTTAGGTGGATAGCGTGAGAAGCAAGGGTCAGCTCTTCCGTGGAAGAGAAAGAAGTGAGAATCCTTATAAAACTTTAACTGAGTTAGGTTGAGAAACAAAGGAACGTACCGGTGGAGTAAATGAGAGCTTTCTTTGTAGAATTCCACAACAGATAATAATTAGGATGGTTAACAAGGTAGTAAGATATGGAAGGTAATCTAGGTGGTACTAAGCTCATTTACCTCTCTAGATCCAGAATCCAAAATAAAAACAGAAAAATCTTAAAATACAGAAACCAGAACAAACCACAAGAACAGAAGACAAGGAGAACACTGTGGCAGGCAGGTACAAGGAACTAAAAGGGGAAAACCAGTCAAAACACGGAAGATAGTCTGATAATGAGTTAATCGGGCCTGAAAATAAGCCCACTCACTGCTAACTTGGTCACTATTAATTTGATCATTATTTATCCATTTACTTTCTAGCCAAAACTTTTCTGAAAATGTAATAAATGTAGAAAATATTTTTTATAAATGCCAGAGGGAAATTCCAGCGAAATGCTTCCTAACCAAAACCGCTACTCTTCTAGAACCATTTCATGACCAGAACCACCATTCAACATTTCTAAACTTAATTTTCCAATTTCGATTGGCTTTATGCACAGCTCCACTACTTGCTGGACTTAAGACAACTTTTTCCTGTCTTTCATCGCTGGATGAACTGGAAATAGTGGAGCTGTGTATAAAACCAATTCCTCTAAATAACCAAAATGCTATACAATATTTTTTTTAAAAAAGAAACACTCAGCACAGAAAGCTGTTCAACTCTTTGATAATCATTTCATTCAAAGACACCGTTCTGAATTTTCAAGTTCAGTTCAGAGATAATGTGTCGACGATATAAAGACCTAAAGCGAACATTATAAGTTATAATACAACTAAAAATTCTTGCAATTATAATGGATTCAGTTTGCCAGATTTTCAGCTAGTGGACATGCTTTCCGACACGTTCTCTGTCTGCAGGTGGAAGTGTGCTGAACTGTGTGTGCATGTACATGTCAAGGTGTGTGGCATGTGAGGGACAAAAAGAGCAGCATCTATTACATCATTTAAATCTGATAAATAACATCAGACCGTTTAGTTCTCAATATAATGTAAGATTTGGACTTGAAATGGCTTCTGTTGCAATTAGGCACTGTATTGAAAACCAAACCAAAATAAATGAATAAAACCTGATAGAGGGTCAGATACTATAATGGTAGTTGAAACACTGAATACATGTGGTAGCACATATGTCGTGCTGGTTCCAGGTTGAGAGGACTGCACTGGTCACTGTTTTAGCTGAAATACATGGTTTAAATTTAGCTTGTTTATCTCGGATGTTCTTGACAGTAGTGATTTTGTCTTCCTGCAGAGGGACCATGAGATGCACCATGTTGGGTTTTGGTGCAGGTGTAGCAGATGGTCCAGAATCTGTGACTGGTTTTCATTGTTTTCTATGTGGTATATTTCTGTCTCTTCTTTTTTCACTGTCCTTTTTCTGTCCTCTCTAGTTAGGTCCAAAAGCCTACTATCCATTCTCTTTGATACAAACATTTATGCAAAATTAAGATCCTCTTCTCAAAGAAAATTTGCTCAGCACGACATAGCACCCAAACCATCATTCTGCTTGCTTTAATGTTGGACAAGACAAGCTATAGTAAAAAAGGAAATACTGCTGTTGTTCCACAGAAAAATGAGATGCTTTTGAGCTAAAGGTGTTAAAAAATTCATTGCATGTTCTATTATTAATATAATCCTACTAATTACTCTGAACTACTCGTTATTGTATTATTTTAGACATCACGGTGGGCTTTAATAAACACTTTGCTTGATTATATACATCTATACAGGTATAGTAAAAAAGACTGTTATTTATTATTGTTTACTACTACTCACTATTATTATTATTAATGTTATTATATTAATCACATCAATGTGTTGTCAGAAATATTGTTTGCAGCCAGTTGTCTGGCCATTTTTTCAGTATTTCCAGGAAGCAGATGCAGAATCAGGACGTTTAATATAAATTTAACAAGAAAACGGGACTAGAATACAACAGCTTACGAACAATTATCCAGTCATAAGAACAGAAAAGCAGGGGGTATAAATAGACAGGAATTAAAATGAGAAACAGCTGAAACAAATGAAATCAGACAGATGTACTAATGAACAGGAAATAAAGCTGGATAGAAAATACAAGGAAAATTTTCAAAATAAAACAGGAAACCAAAAACACAACACACAAGGTCTGAATCATCACAATGTAGCATCTTTTCAGTGTTTTTAATTTCCATTATTAGTTTGTCTTTTTTCCTGTATTTTGTTCCTGCATGGAAAAAAAAGGAGAAAAAAAAATCAATGCATGAATACACGATATATTCAAGACTTGGTTAAAATATATGAGATTTGGAACCATAACCTGATCTATTTTATGTAAGATTCATTAAATTATGGTTTTGTTTGATTGGATCTTACTTAAAATTTGATGTAGTCTTTTGATTTTCCTTCAGTAAGTTATGAATTAGATTGAAATATTGTATCTCCTCCTCTTTACATCCATGTCTACCATGCCAACACCTGCTCCCCTGCATGTGTGGGGTAGGTGCCTACTGGGGCCAGTGGCAGATCTTTGGTCCAGCTTGCTGTGTGCGTTGTTCTTTTGGGGGGGTGGGGGGCAGGGATGTGGAGGTGCCTATAGCTGCTAGTGGTTCATCTTACTTCTTTCACCTCTAGATCTATATCCTATGACCCCTCTTATTCCCCACTCTCCATCACACACAGGTATGGTGCTGGGGGCGGGGGGTACCAGAATTTCCCTGTTTGCTGCACTTAATGTTTTTTCACCTCCCAGGTGAGTGGCACCTCCCAGGTGAGTGGCAGGCCCAATGGGCAGGCCATGCAGTGTGTTGACATTCTTTCAGTATTACTTTGCCACCTTAAATATGTGGTTAAGTAAAACATGACCCCTTGAATGAGCAGACACTATGTAACTGCTGACTCGATCCTGAACTGCAAGTGTTTGAAGACCAGATATGGTGCAGATAACCACACTGCCGAAACCCTGTAAGACCATAAACTAGTCTGCACAATAAGCTAAATGTTCTTTAGAAATTAATGTTTATTCTTTTAAGAGTGTATTTTACATTATTACGGCTTTATTATTATGTTAGTTGAAAATTTTCTAAAAATGACAACATTAAGTGCTTAGCGCAATATTATTGTTTATCGCAATAATTTCTGAGACAATTAATTGCACA
>JBAMHX010000016.1:21992608-22003050 GCA_037177515.1 Pseudomugil tenellus
AACATAAAGCATATCTCATGGACATAAACATAAAGTTTATCTCATGAACATGGACATAAAGCATATCTCATGAACATGGACATAAAGCATATCTCATAAACATGAACATAAATCATATCTCATAAACATGAACATAAAGGATATCTCTTGATATCAACATATAGAAACACAAATAATGAAAATGTCTGTTAGTGAATAAACGTAAAGCTTAGTGACAACATGAAGAACATACGGAGTGAAAAGTCTCACAGAAACGCGAACATGCTCTGGTGACCCAGAAGCAGAACAAGAAGATCCCTAGGCCAGGGCATCCAGCAGCCGGTGCCAAACAGCCCCCCCACCCCCCACCAGGAGCCAACTCAACTTCCGTCCCAGCCAGGGATCCCAGCCAGAGCCCCCCCGCAGTCAGGGGGAACAGAACCCAACGGGCCTAGATGGGCTGACCCCACTGGCCTTTAGCAGTAGGAGCAAGAAATAAGTGGTATGGCAAAATTATAGTTTGGTGCATGTTGCAAAGTACATAACATTATCAGACATGTGCAGAGGATAGACCGTGAAATGGCAAATAGAGGAAAATTAAAAAATAACTTTCCTTTGGGGATTAAAACATGTTTCATTCATTTCATTTCAGGTTCAGTTTGGTCGAAGGTGGACTAAGATTGCCAAACTGGTGGGCAGTCGAACCGTTCTTCAGGTCAAAAGTTATGCCAGGCAGTATTTCAAACACAAGGTAATAATCTCTACCTACTGAAAAGTAGCACGCAGGCTCAACATACAAGTTAAGGTGGTTACGCAAACAAGAATGATTGTTTCGTCATTATTCCCATTCCAGACAGAATCCGAAGCCGGAGCTGCAGATCCACATACAGGTGCTATGCAGCACCTACAACCTCTTCTGCCAATGTCCAGTCACACAACCACTCTGACCAACGCTGTCCGGATAGAAAGGCTCTCCGATGATGAGGATGTAGACATCACAGATGACTTGAGCGAAGATGAGAAAATGCCGGCTGTCAAAAATGAGAAACAAAGTGAGACAGAGATGCAAACCGGTGTGATGGAGAGCGTCCAGTCCAGCCAGAGCCCTCTTTCTGGAATAAACAACCTTGATGAGAATGTGGATAAAATATTAATTTTCCCAGAAAGCCCTCAGACAGAAGCACAAACAGACTTTAAGCAGGTGACTGATATAAATGAAGAGCGGAGCTCCCAGCATGTCATTTCAGTGCAAATGGTTCAGCCGGAAGAACATGATGACGGTAATTCAAATCAAGATGCTGTTTTTTGTTTTAACATCCCGAAATTGTTTACGTTTAGTTACATTTCTTATGCATTTTTTCAGGTTTTGCTGATGGGGTTGGGACTGTTGGACCAGAGAGAGGCCATGAGGAGAAAGAGGATGAAAACGAGGAAGATGAGGAGCTTAAGGTTCCAGAGCAAGAAATGGAGATGAATATGGAAACCATTACAGAAGATGAGAAAGAAGCTATCCCCGAGTTCTTTGAGGGACGAGCATCCAAAACCCCTGAGAGATATCTGAAGATTAGAAACTACATCCTGGATCAGTGGTACTGCACAGACAAATGGCTCACATGTTCATTTACTTCTTTGATTCTTCGGCAGGGAAGAAGTGAGTGTTGTGATGTTTGTCCACCAGGCTGAAGAGCAGACCCAAGTACCTGAACAAGACGTCAGTCCGACCGGGTCTGAAGAACTGTGGAGATGTCAACTGCATCGGAAGAATACACACCTACCTGGAGCTCATAGGGGCCATCAACTTCCGCTGTGGTAGCGCTGCTGAACCCGTTCCTACGTAAGCACTGGGCCTTTCTTCATGCTTCACGTCTGACTTTCTTCCTGTAGAACAAGCTGTCTATAACCGTCCCAAGGTCCCGGACCGTTTCAAGACTAAGGAGGGGAAGGAAGTCCTGGAGGCCTATCAGCTTGCCCAGAGGTTGCAGAGTATGGTAGGTAGTAAGAAAGAAAAGAAACGGCAGAGAACGAGCAGACTGACGCTAACTCGTGTTTGCTTGTAGCGGAGGCGGAAGCGGCGTGTGCGCGACTTATGGGGGAACTGGTGTGATGCCAAAGATTTGGAGGGGCAGACCTTTCAGGTTTCCTTACCACATCCACACACTGCAACTATTATACATATAAACATTTCTTCTGATTACTTTGTGTGTTTATCAGCATGTCAGTGCTGAGGAATTGGCTGTGAGGAGGGAGGATGTGAAAAAGCAGTCTAAACCCTGCAGAACGTCAAGATACAGAAGGTGAGCGAGATGGATGGAGAAGCAAAGCACTAAACATGCGCGTAGTACTGAAACCATCTTGTCACTTTGTCCACCAGGTACTTTGACCCCTTTCAGCTCATCCCTTGCAGGTCTTTTGAAGACGATGTGCAGGTCAGTGTCAACATGTAGGCTCCAGTCATTCTGTTTATCTGTAGAGGAGGAGGCTTCTCTCCTGCTGCACAGGGTTCATATATGAGATTATTACAGGAACAAGCAGCTGAAGAAGCCTCTGACCGTATAAAGTACGACAGGCCTAGAACAATACATGATGCAAAGAATTCTTACTATAGTATACTGTTTACAAATACGCAGAAAAAATAAAATGTGGTGTTTAAGACACAAGCAACGAGTAATTAGTTTAATGATGAAGTGCAGTGGTGTATCTGTGTCTGACGAAGAAGCACCACTGTTTGGTAGAAATCATGTCCTTAATTATAATAATAGATACTTTATTAATCCTTGATGGGACATGAGGTTTCCAGTACAGCCAAAGCCAAACACAGGTAATGACAGGTAGTGAGTTTCCATGACAACCGAGCTGGCTGACTGTCCGGTGAAGGAGAAGGTGGTCAGCCATATCCGTAACAACGTTTTATTCACCATCCTGTCCAGCACAAAGCTGGCGTTTTTCATTGTGTTGCGTCACACTTCAGCACATTGAGCAGCGTTACTGTTGTTACATGGAAGCAACAGCGAAGAGCTTCTTTACATTAATCACACATCAGCTAATTATTACATCTCTGCAGTCTTATGGAGTCTTCCATTTTACAGTTACATGCGTACTATTTTTCCTTTTCCATACAGTGTGTGCACTTTTTAAAGTAACTGTATTTTTATTTTCTCCACTACTCTTGTTCCCCAGGAACCGTTCCAGGTCATCGTGTGTGCTGAGACGCTTCTCATCATGGACATGGTATATTGTGTTGTCAAGCTGACAATCAGTGTTAACTTGTTGCCTAAAATAAAGCGTCTTTACGTTTCTAAAGCATTTAAATGAGCTGCAGTCTTCCCTTCAGCATGCTCACGTGTCGCGACGGGAAGTCATTGGTTTACTGGGAGGAACATTCAATGAGGAAGCAAAAGTTCTGAAGGTAAGAAAGTGAGAAGCAGCAAAGGAAATCCAGCCTTTATGTTCAACATTTTCTAAAACTGTGTGTTTAGATCTGTGCAGCAGAGCCATGTCATAGTGTGAGCACAGGTCTGCAGTGTGAAATGGACCCGGTGTCTCAAACACAGGCCTGTGAGGTTCTGTCATCTCTGGGCCTCGGTGTGGTGGGCTGGTACCACTCACACCCATCGTTCCACCCCAACCCGTCACTTCGGGACATAAACACACAGGACCAACTGCAGGTGAGAATCTGACAGCATTCACTGCATTTCCATGTTGATCTGATTCTTTTTGTCTTGTGTGGATTCAGAGTTATTTCTCACGCGGTGGAGCCCCTTTTATCGGGATGATAGTGAGCCCATATGATCCCGCCAATGTGTCCCCTCACTCCCAAATCACCTGCTTGTTGGTACAAGAGAGCCACGAGTCCTCTGACCCCCACAGTATGTTGAAACAAGCATATTTATTTACATACATGTTTCTTTCTTGTATAGTAAAAAATACTTAGTGCCAGTGTATGTCAGTAGTTTGCCTTTACATTAAAGACTCTGCTCCTCCTCAGAGCTGCCATATAGATTTGACTTCCAGTCATCACAAGACAGCCCCAACTGGGAGCAAACCATGAGGAGGGCCCAGTGGATCATCCATAAATATGCCCAAGCACCAGGGTGAGTGTTTTTTCTGTTTAACGCTTCCTGGACGTGCTACTCTGAGCACCTTTTGGCTGATTTTGCAGGAATGTGCAGATGGACACATTATACCGGAGAGACTCTCGTCTCACCTGTTTGGAGAAGGTCAGTGTAGTTGGGATATCTCAGCCTCCTATGGTTTTGTGAAGTTATAGCTCATTTACCATTTTATTATGCACTAAATCTATTTTCTCCCTCTAGATGCTGGCATCCATGGTGAGATATCTCGAGCCCCTTCCAGATGGGATGGGAGACTCTTTCCTCGCTCAGATTCAGTCCCTCTTCTGTTCAGAGTTCATCTCAAAGCAGCCATCATCAGACGGGGAAGGACAGCGACCAGTAGACCTGAAGGACAGTGGGGCTGATCAGGTGATCATTCAGGAGAAGCCCGGCCAAGAAAAAAGACATGTAGAGGCAAACGGCAGCACGGTATTGCATCTAGGTTCTGTGTTGTCAGCAGAGCATGACTATTTCCTGTGAAGGTTTTAGCAACCATACTTGTTCTGTTCATCATAAGTGTTTGTAAAGACAACCAGGGTTATATTTGAATTAAATATGATGCTAAATGAAGTCAAGAAATGAAAACATTTGAGGAGATTCTATCCTGTTACAGGCTTTATTAGACAAGGGTATGTTGAACCATAAAGCCATAGATCGGCACAATGTGGGATTTTCTATGTTACATTATGCATCCACAAGCTGAGATATTATTATGCCAATATTAGTTTATTGCATCTCTTTTGGGACCAAAATGTTGGACCCTCAGCTTTAAACAGCTGTTTAAGGGACAGAGTTGGAATTAGAATAATGTTATGGTGCTTTGATGTCAACAAGTCCTTTCAATGGCAGGAAGTGGTCTGTTTTGTTTGCAGAGAAAGTTTATTATTGAATAAAATCTGCTTAGTTCTTTGGATTTCTCTTGAACATGAAAATTAAAGTTCTTTTTTCTAAAATATTTGGTCATCTGCTGTATGTCCACAATAACAAATTTAGCTGTGCAGTTGTCTCAGAAATGATTGCTATAAACAATAATATGCTGAGCGAGTGTTGTTTTTAGACCGTTTCCACTATTATAATAATACTAAATACAATCATTCAAATAATAAACATTAATTTGAACATTTAGAAATGCTGCTTGCGTTTGCCTTCCCCAGTGTCAAACATAGCCAGTTAATATACACGATATTGGCGATTTGTGATGCCTTGTGTTTGCAACATAAAGTGTGTTTGACATCATTTTTGACTTGTCGAGTCATAATAATAAACTAATTTCCATTTTTATAATTGAAATATTTATTGGTTCTGTTATGAATTAAGCCATTAAATGGGGTCCATGGTAAATCATAATTATTCAAACTACCCGTTACTTCTCCTCTTCCAGCTGTTTGGGATTAAAGTGTTTGTACGAATCACTTATTGTTTCCTATATTATTTCTGCTATTATTTAAAGATGGAATTTAGTGTAAACTATATATTCTGTATTTTCTAAACCCTCATAAGCTCTTTTACGGTGAAATCAGGCATCAACATGTACATTTTTGCTTGTCAAAAATGGATCAGAGCCCATTTAATAACTAAAATATGTAGGATCTAACTTGTAATGAACTGATTCACTCCTCAGTCATCTTTACAGATTTAAAGCCAACTGGGTTTGTTCAAACTCCCAAAATTTTTAAGTGGCATCAACATGGAAATTTCTGCTTGCCAAAAATAAATCGGGGCCCATTTATGAAAAACTATGTAAACAAGTAAATAAGAGCAGTAGAAGGTAGATAATACATAGTACGTACATAAAATATATTGCGATTTTTTTTTTCGTATCGTGCAATTAATTAACTTAGTATGAAAAGCCTAGTTTTACATTTAGGTTGTTTTAAAAAATGGTCTCGTTGGAACAACTATTTAAAACTGTTTCCCATTTCAAATGAAATTTAATTTAATTAGTTTAGAAAAAAGAGACAGTTGCCCCCATAGCTATAAACTAACCGTAAGATGTAGTCCTATGGGTCAATATAGACCACAATGCATTGCGGGCCACAGCTTACAATGGCGGAAATTATACGAACATCAAAAACGTTTAACAAACATTTTATCTATTTTCTACTGAGCTAATATGATACAAAGCAAGAATAAAATGCAATATAAGTAAATAATACATTTTCACTCGAAATTAGATTGATTTGAAACGTCACCATCAAGTCCGTTGTGGTTGCCATAGTTACAGGTAGTAGTCACGTGATGCGCGATAGAGAAAAAGTAGTGAGCTTCGTGTCCGAATCACAATGAAAATGAGGGAACTATGTAGTGGAGCCCCATGTAGTGAATGAGGGTTTAGGGCATAGGGTGCGCATTCGGACACAGCCCAAGTATTCATTTAGGATACTTTGTGCTGTTAGAGAGGAACGTTTAATACCGAAGTGTTTCAGGGGGGCATTTACACAGCTGCAATGTCAAACACTTCTGCTCGGTGCTAACATTTTTTCATTAAGTTGCGTAATGCGTTAGTCGAAAATACGATTAGTTCAAGTTGGAAGAAAAGACGGTGAATATGAAAATATTTTGGACATGTAGCGCGTGATTTGACTGTGATAGTTGAGAACAGTACACGACATGAGTACACTATAGAGGAAATGAAAACGTATTGACAGTAACTGCTTGTTTAGAGTGAGGACGTTTAGTCTTCTTCCAGAATACGCATTCCCCTTCATCTAATAGTAATGTCTTTATTTTGCCGTAGCGTTTTAAGTCTTCTTCCTTCTCGCTACATACATCTGTCTGGAAAGTTCCTGCTTTGCAAACAAACAGGGTATCGTGTGAAAGTGACATGTTTATTCTCCCACATCAACTTTCAAACACCTGCTCTGCTAAGAACCGCTGTAACAGGACCGTCCTTATTTTGTGGCCAGGGAGGAAGGCTTTATTACCATTATGGCGACAAACCAACATTACGTGTGTCCTACTTCCACACCTCTGGCCCCATGAGGGCCCTGCCTGCTCCCATCATATGGATGATACTGAAACCTCTGCAGAAGCTTGCAGCCATACTACTGGGCAGGTACGAGGCAGTGGTAATATGCTTTATGAACCCTTATGAACAGTTTATGTAGATACATTTTAAACCATCCGTAACACACAGAAAACCAGTCATATCTCATGTTGTATATTTCTAATGTTTCTGATCTTTTTTCTGCTATCTTTCTTTGCCAAACAATCTCCATAATTCTTTTGTTTTTCAAGTCTTATACTAATATATGATTTTAGACTTACTGGATGAGACGCATAACAAGATATGGTTGGATTTGTGTACAGGACTATAAGAAAGTGGTGGGCGGCTTTACCAGACAGCCGCCGGCAGCTCATGCAGGAATGGATCTTGAGGCGACGATGGCATCTGGTGGTAGGGGTTGGAGTCGCTGTGGTGATCGCGGCCCTTCTCGTCTTTACACACCTGGATGAATGCCCATTGACAGGTCGGATCCGCCTCTTGGTTTTCAGCAGAGAAAAGTACATGAAGCTGGCCACTCTTACATCAGAGGCGGTGAGATGACAGTTACTGTCTGCTTTACATATTGTTTACATGTAGAAAATTGCACATTTTTATTTTACACACGGATTAGCATGATTGAGTTGACAAAGAAAACAGTAAATGCAGAGAACATTGTATTTACATAAGAGAGTGGAGTTTAACATGTTATGGGACAAGAAGGAAAAAAATCTTGTTTCAATATTGTTTATTTCTCTGTGTTATAGCACATGGAGGAGTATGCAGAACACCTGCTTCCAGTCAAGGACCCCCGCCACCAGAAGGTGGAGCAGTTGGTGAAACTATTGGCACAAAAGAACAATGACATTCCTGAAGTGTCTCAGATCACCTGGAGTGTTCATGTGGTGGACACTCCAAACATCAATGCCTTTGTCCTGCCAGTGAGTATGAGGAAAGGCAAATTGCAATCTTTATCCTTCTTATAGCTTCCTTGTGTTTGACGTTTGCTGCTATTTCTACTCCAGTGTGTAAAACTTTTGTAAAGACAGTGCTTTTCTCAGATATGTAATGTGTTTTCTTTATATAGAATGGGAAAGTGTTTGTGTTTACGGGGATGCTGGATGCTGTGGCAGACATTGACCAGCTCATCATTGTTCTTGGACATGAAATTGCACATGTTATACTTGATCACTCTGTAAGTACAATACCCTTAGCAGTCTGCCTTCTTTTTGTGGCGTTATTTCTGCTGATCTGTTGTTGTTAATGGCTAATTTAGAATGGGGTTTCTTCCTTCTGTGCTCATATAGAGGATGTGCAGCTGATGTCACCTGACTTCTGTTTATCCGCCATTTTGGATGGCAACCTGACTGATCTAAACCAGTTAAACTCAGAAAGATTGTAATGTGTGGGGTATTCCTCCGAGTCAAATGATGATGTGATGTTCCACATTCATGTGTAGGAATATACATGGACAAAAAGAAGGGCCTGTCATTCTACAGATTACCGGCAAACACCGAGAAACGGGACAAATGGAATGTGACTGTAAGATGGCAGGCATAGAAACCCAGTGCTACCAGCAGATTATGCATTTAAGACTTTATATCAGCTAAGCGGTAGATTTTACATTTGTAGTTGGCCAGGTTTCCTCTTAGCTGACAAAAATGACACAGTCCAGACAATAAAAGGAGCCTGGCTGATACTAGAGACGAATATTGAGCACTTGCTATTTTCAGATTGCAGGCCTAAATGCACAATTCGGATTCTTTGATGGAATCTGATTCTTTTTCAGAATCTGTTCACATTTCCAATTAAATGTGACATGTTTGGGATTTCCTATATATACATTAGATACCAAAAGTGTCCTGTTTGATTAAAATACCTCGATAAAGATAAGGAAAGTAACGATGCTTCATGACTTGGTTCAAAATCGATTCAGACTTATTAAAACGTCCATCGATGTAGAAAATAAATCGACCACCAAAGACCTGTAAAATAAACTTCCAGACGCACAGTACGTAAAGTACGCAAAGTATGGAATCTGGCACGCGTGACACGGACGACATTACTGCATATTGCTTTTGTGAATTGCACCAACGCCACTAAACAAATTAAAAGCATGACAACATTAAGTAACTTTGAAATAGAAGATGCTTCTGCTACTGTGAAGTCAGCAGTGTGGCAGCATTTTGGCTTTCCTGTGTTCACAAGTAAAAATGTCGATAAAACTACAGGTGAAACAAAAACGATGAGTAAGCATTGTAAGAGACTGATAACAACACAAACAGTACAATGAATATCCTACCGCAGCCAGCTAGCCTAGCCACACACCACTGCAGGAGCAGAGAACTGTAAAGGGACAAACTACACGAACCAACTCGGTCCATCGCTGTTTATATAGCAAAAGACATGAGGACGTTTTCACCTGTGGAGAATGAAGGCTTTCAAGAAATGGTTAGAACTCTAGAGCTGAAGTACTTCATCCCGTCACTCCCACACTTCAGTCAGATATAAAACCCTGCAAAACCCTGTGAGAACCTGTAAAACCATGTGAGACCCTGTAAGAACCTGCAAAACCCTGTAAAACCCTGTGAGAACCTGTAAAACCCTGTGAGACCCTGTAAGAACCTGCAAAACCCTGTGAGAACCTGTAAAACCCTGCAAAACCCTGTGAGAACCTGTAAAACCTGTAAGAACCTGTAAGACCCTGTGAGAACCTGTAAAACCCTGCAAAACCTGTAAGAACCTGTACGACCCTGTGAGAACCTGTAAAACCCTGCAAAACCCTGTGAGAACCTGTAAATCCCTGTGAGAACCTGTAAAAACTGCAAAACCCTTTAAAACCCTGTGAGACCGTGTAAAACTCTGTGAGACCCTGTAAAACCCTGTGAGAAACTGTAAAACCCTGTGAGAACCTGTAAAACCCTGTGAGAACCTGTAAAACCCTGTGAGACCCTGCAAAACCCTGTAAGAACCTGCAACACTCTGTAAGAACCTGCAAAACCCTGTAAGAACCTGTAACACTCTGTGAGAACCTGTAAAAACCTGTAAAACCCTGGGAGAACCTGTAAAACCCTTTGAGAACCTGTAAAACCCTGTGAGACCCTGCAAATCCCTGTAAAACCCTGTGAGAACCTGTAAAACTCTGTAAAACCCTGTAAGAACCCGTAAAACCCTGTGAGACCCTGCAAAACCCTGTAAAACCCTGTGAGACCCTGCAAATCCCTGTAAAACCCTGTGAGAACCTGTAAAACCCTGTAAGAACTCGTAAAACCCTGTGAGACCCTGCAAAACCCTGTAAAACCCTGTGAGACCCTGTAAGAACCTGCAACACCCTGTAAGAACCTGCAACACCCTGTAAGAACCTGCAA
>JBAMHX010000016.1:22071020-22082084 GCA_037177515.1 Pseudomugil tenellus
TTGACATGTGTGACATGTTTTACCATGTTTTACATGTTTTACCATGCCTTATATTTTTACCATGTTTTACCATGTTTCACATGTTTTACATGTTTACAATGTTTCACATGTTTACCATATTTCACATGCTGTAACGCTGCTGCTTTGTTGTTAAAATGTAACACAGATTTAGATGAGTGATTGTAAATCTTCATGCAGCGTCTAGTTGTGATCATATACATGTTGACAGCTGCTGAATCATACTCCCTGCTGGTCAGATTTAACCCATGAGCTGCTGCATGGTTTATGACAAGCGCACAGCGACTCTATGCTACTGCAACAAATATGCAAATGTTCCATCAACATGGAGTTTCTTGACCAAAGAGGCCCAGAAGTCACAGTCTGTTCAATATGTTATTAATCGGTGTACATATCCTTAAATGGATTTGCTTGGAACTCTGATGCTTGATTTAAACTTCTTCGACCAATTCCAGAATAAACAACAAGCAACAACAGTGTGTATTATAGTAAAAGTATAAATATGTAAAGTGATAAAAAAAGTCATTTCTGTGATGGTTAAGCTAAATGAACAATTCAGGCTTGTTACATTTTATAGTCTTTTAACACCTTAACTGGACATTTTGTTCAGTTAAGGTGTTTATGTGATCTTGTATCATCTATCATGTAATTCTCTTACATAGATTTGTAATGATGTTAGGATGTAAATGTGGGGGTTATGATAAAACCTTAAGCTTGTGTCTCTTAGCTTTGTACATATGACTCACTTTGATGGTTGAATATTCTTTACTTTTTCATCTATTTGTGTCATAGTTGATATTACTACTGGACCTGACAGGTGGAACAAAAGCAGTGAGAAATAAAAAAAGGAAAGATATGAAAAGTTCAAAGCAACAGTAACAATTGTAAAATCAAAACATAAAATGGGCAATTACATCTGTAAAGAAAGTAAAAAGAGCCAAAGCAGAGAATCATGGGTAGAAACAGAACATCAGCAGTTAGTACATGTTAACGAAACTTTTGCTACTGTTGATCAAACTTGCAGCAGGTTGCAGTTACTATGCGTGTATAGAGGACATGCAGTCCTTTTCTTTGGATGTCACCTGACCGATCTGTAAACCAGTTAAACTTGAACAGATTGCAGTGTGTGTGGCCCATTTTTCAGGATGCTACAGTACCTCCAAATTTAATCCCACAACCACTAAAATTCATGCGGTTGGCTTATTTTTATCTCTATTTTTACTGCAAGGCTTAGCGTTGGCAGGACTGAGTCTTTTACACAAACTTTGATTACATTGTGGAATGTGCTGCTTGGTGGCTGCAAACTGTAGTAGCTCAGTCTTATCTGTCGTGGTTTTTTTTTTTGTAATATAGGTGTCTTTTTAAAGACATGAGCTTTCAGTTTGGGTTTTCCAAGAAGGCTTTTCACGCTGCTAAGAAGCTGTGCTTTACAGGAGATTTTCTGCATATTTTTTCTGCTTTTTTAAAGACTTGTTATGGTGAGTCTCCATGGCAACGAGACTTATTTACCACCAAGATCAACTGATAATGCTCTCCAAATTCAAGATTATTAGTGAAATAACACTTCTAATCTCAATGGAAATGAAAAGAAAGAGAAACAGATGCAGGACAGGGTGAGGGAGAGAGAAAACGATGGAGATTTAAACCGTTTCTTCCAACTGTTATGATGGGTAACGTTAGCTCGCTAGCTAACGAAACTGACAAGCTCCAGGTGCTAACAGAACATATCCCAGACTGTAATGCATCTGGGATATAGACATATTGATTGTTGCTGTTTACTTTCAGTTCATTCCGTGAATGCGAGCTGGCGGTAAAAGATATGAACCATGAACCATGGTGTTTACACAATGGAAATTAATAAGAAGCTAAAATCAAGTCACTTAAAAGTAAAGTGTCTACCCGGTAATTTAGCGGACATTGTACTAGGTCTTCAAGCGAGTCACAGAACTGTATCTGTCAGACATGAGGATGAAAAAGACAATGTCCACTTAACAGGGCAAGTCTGAAAGGTATTAAATAAACAATATTCTTACCTCCATCTTCCCTCTTGTCTTCCAAAATGTCCAGTTCTTTACATCAGTGATGCTCGCGACCCCTCGGCATCGGACCACACATACCCCATGTTCACCACTGCGTCTGTCTAAGCCTCCAGGCATCCCGTCCAACTTCTTCATCCTGGACCTCCTCTCTCTCGTCGCTGCTGTCACTTGATATTGCTGACTGTGCCCCCCCCCCCCCCGAATATTTCGGTTACGTCTATATATGGCCTCCTTTAAGCTGAGGTTATTGTTAATGTTGTTAGCTGATGTGTTTTCTAAGAAACTTTACAGCTGCTGGTCACCAGTACGGTCCTGTTTAAACTGGAATGAGGAGCAGCTGATGTTCATGTGTTAATATTAAAGAAGACATTGCATGCTCTTTATTTCCAATCTTAAACAGATCAGGTAAATATTGTTAAAGTTTAACAGGAAAGTTAAAGTTTGAGTGCAGCCGCTTCTCTCTCACCGCCACTGCTTAGGGAAAAGCCTCATCTGGTGGGGGCAGAGACGGAGTGAGACCATGTCTCCGCCCATTCCGTCTTTCTGAAGACGGGCCTTTGCTGAGTTGACAACACGGGCCTCAGTTTCCATGGTAACAGAACAAACGCGACCTGTATGCTTCTAATATGACGGTTCCGGTGGTCTCATTACAGCAGGTTACAGTAGCACAGAGAAGGCTTCGCATCATGTATTTTTCCTCTTTACTGGCAAAGTGAAGATAGTTTAGTTGAACCAACACACGCGCGCTTTCTCTTCCTTATTTCATTATATCTGAACAACAGAAGCTCGACCTAGCCTGCACTGTGGTGTCTTTGCTTCACCAACCAGAACTAGGAGTAGGACCAGAACGAGAGGCTGGTCCAGGGGAAAGAGCAGTTAAATGTCAGCAGGACAGCTTTATCAGAGCAGAGTTCAATGTCCTAAAGCCAGACATGGGTCAGAGCCGAGGAAAAACCAGTAACCAGCGTGGGTCAGAACCATGGAATCGGGCCGAGGAAAGTCCGGAAAACAGGCGAGGGTCAAAACCAGGGAGTAAATCCAAGGAAGTTCATCCAAAGGTAGGAGGTGAGTCGGAGCCAGGGAAGGGAAACAGGATCGGGCTGGTAGATACAATGATGTCCCACAAAGGAATGACTGGTGAGCTGAGGGATATAAGGCAGTGAGGGAATCAGGAACAGGTGATCAGGGGCAATGAGTCTAGTGGCAGGTGTCAGTGATGGGGCTGATTAAGTCTGGAGCTGGAACTTCCATGTGCAACTCTTTAATTATGTCTCTGTAATGTGGACTATTACTATTTTACATTTATACAGACAGATTACTTTGTCCAATGTAGTAGGGCAGTAGCATATGAAGGTAGGTGAGATACTGTGGTGCATGCACTATGCACTCCCAGCCTTCTTTGAAAAAATGATTTTTCTGTTAAATACGTCATTCCTTTCAGCGCGCCGCGTGATTGGCTGTTTCGCTTTCCAAACAACCTTTGCAAATTCAAATATTTATATATTAATTAAATAATAAAAGTAGATGATGATTGCATCATTAATGTAAGCTACGTGGTTTCTTAATGTATATCAGGGCTTTGTTTCGTAGACCTAGTGATTTTTAGTTATTTAATGGTACAAATGAATAAATAAATAAATAGTGATGTTCAAACATTGCTACACGCGGAACTTATACGGCACTTTTTCCATATTGCCATCTGAGTTCTGTGTGCTTGGTGCTGTTTTCTTGGTTTTGGATGGCACTTAAAGTGGCGACCACTCCGCGTCAATGCGCAAACCGAGGTGAAGTGCGTAGAGAGTCATTTTGGAAAAGGCCTAGTGGAGTGTGTGTTTGTGTCTAAGTGCACAATGAGTTATGCGTAATGATTAGCACAATCATACAAATGCACCTGTTGCATCTCTTGGTTTGCTGGAGGTAGGCAGGTGCTAGTAGATTGGCTGCACGGTGGAGCAGTGTTTAGCGCTTCTTGTAGATCCTGACAAGTTACACTTGTGTACCAAATTTCATTCATGTCAGTCAATGGAGTGGGCGGGCTGATCGATTGAAATGTTCTAGTGATGACTACTTGTCCATATTTGGACTTATGCAACATGGTTGTGTTGGATTGGGTTCACAGCATGGCTCTCATCCTACATGCTAGGTTTTATTCAGATCAGCATTTTAATAAATGAGTTAGCGGTGGTCATCAACCTGTCGATCGCGATCGAATGGTCGATCTGTGAGACATTCCCTGTCGCTACAAAAAAATGTAAATAAAATTGTAATGAGAAACGCATTCACTTCTTGATTACCTGTTTTTTTTTTAAATATCTTTCTCTTAATCAATGTTTTCGCCATAGCCTGGCTTAAACTAAAGGGACCAATGAGAAGAGAGTGTTTACTGTCGCAAATATGAATAAGTGAGCCTGATGTGAGAATGTTAGCCAGGGTCTGAAATTAACACTCGCCAAATGTGGCTACATCTTCTTTTTTACGAGTAATCGTCAGAGTTACTCGCCATATAGCGAGTAAATGTTTACCAACCTTGTCAAGTCTTTCAGTTTTAATTTAGGCAGATTTCTTCTTTATGTTGCTCTGCTGTCTGAATGTATTAACGATGCGCAAGTTGCTGATTCAAACACACTCATCACAAGAGAACGCCTCCTACTCCACTATTAACGCTGAGCTTGGGCTATTTAACAGGAATATGTGGACCATTTTTCTTTTCCGTTCACAGAAGAACTCTGTTACAGATGTTTTAACCAGAAAGAGACCAATTTGTACTCTTATGTCTTCAAAATGGGAGATTGTTAACAAGGACATGACAAGTCCGTTGTTTTTTATTCATTGGAGGGCAAAGTATAGTGATATGTGGCAGAAATCAAGGCGAGACGCTGAACTTCAACCCAGATCACATGTTCTCAGGTCTTTTTATTGTATGTTTCTCCGCCTTGCAGAATAAACTTTCACACAGACGCACAAACATCTCATTCAGCCTCTAAGCTGTTGCGCTTTCATTCTTCCATTGCTTTTTGTCTCTTGAGCTGATTGGACTGCTAAAGTCGAGTTGACACATTTTACCTACTAAAAGCCTGGTAGGTTCTCTGTCCTTGGTTTTACTAGTTTTTAGGTAAAATAGACATGTATTGCCATTTAGTCTTTTTTTGACTTGCTTGTGTGCTCTGTCAGCTGACATTTAAAAGTGTGCTTAGCCAATTGAGGCTCCTGAAATGACATATGAGTAACTCTGGTACAGTAAAAAGAAAAAGAGTTTTCTTATTTAAACATCTGATTAATGGCAGAATGTAAGCTGTGCTAACATTTTGCAGACAGCTATCATGGTTATTCATCAACAAATACAATTCTCAGGGGAATTGTTTAGCTGATAAGGACTCAATGCCGTGGTGTCGGGATACAAAGGTAGCTCCGGAGAGAGTCTGTCTGGCAAACAGGACACACGCAGACAGAGGAAAATGGCATGGAGGTGGTCTTTATGATTATTCATTATTGAGATGGCAGGAGACCTGAATGAGTAGAGCCACTAATCTAACTCTGAGCCTGATGGACAGAACACAATTACCCAGAGAGAGTAGAAGGTAGCAGAGCAGGGTACACAGGCAGCACCCCCCCCTTCTCCTCTCTTTATTACTTTCTTCTTCCAGTTTGTCTGGCAGGCTTTACTATAGCTGCAGATGATTTCTGGGCACTAAGCTGCTGTTGGCAGCATCCTGTTTATGGATACACACATATCCTGCATTGTAGAAGGAAGTGAACACACACCGACACAAACACACATGTAGACCTCGGCATTGCGCCTTTTGCCAGCACACCAGTTACTCCCCTCTGCTGCCTCCTCTGGTATGGCGTCAGATTTCTGTCGCTATATTCACATCATACTGCATTTAAGTCACAACCCGATTCCACCACCACACACTTTCTGATGGTTTTTTGATTGTGAGGCTCTTTCTTTGGTTTTACTTGCATGTTTGTACACGATGATGGTTTGTTTCAATAAAAACTGAACATGTTCTGATGTAGCCCTCTTACTCATTCCCCTCTGGAGGAATGTTGAGTCTTAGAAGTCATTTTTTTTCATTCAAGTCTTATAATCTTGAGCCTTGCTCATTTTTTTAATCATACAAGAGGTTGATGGTTTGTTCGTCATGATGGATCAGGCTGGACATATCGTCTTTATATAGTTTTAGTTAAGCAAACTCACAGCTTCTAATTTAAAGCACTTTATAGGATAGAAGGTTAGTGAGAAAATACAGTAACCAAAGCTCCGTTGTTCTGGGTCGGCTGCATTTTTTGCTCTGAAACAGCTGGAAGGAGAGGAACCTGGGGACATGGATGTGTTCAGGGTTAGAGCTGCAACAACTTAACTTCATGCTGTCATTTCTCATTTTACTTTCTCTGACTTTTTTATTTCCTCTTTTACCCCTTTGCTCATTATTTCACCCACTCCATGTTTCATCAGGCCTCCCTTTCTTTCCACTCATTTCTCTTCCCTATAGCGCGTCTCTCTTCATATTCGCTCTCTCTCCATCCATTTGGTGGAACAGTGCTGCTGATAATGCCTGTAATTGGAGTGACTCACACTTTTCCAGTGTGTTTGGACCAGATAAAGAATATTGTCAGCATTTTGCCGACATGGCTCTGTTCTGTTCTGTCTGCAGCAAATTAAAAGCCTCTCAATTCATCCGTTCTCGCCCGAGGCTTACAGGGGCCTCCTATTCAAGCTGAAATACCCAAGAGAGGGGGCAGAAAATGAATGTGAGAAATTGCCCCCGCCCCCAAGAAGCACCAATCTTTTTGTTTTTTTCCAAGTCTGTGCTCAGCTGCTGTTAGATGGAGGCAGAGAAGAAAGAAAGGTGAAGACTGATAGTCTAAGAAGAGCTGATTTATTACATGGCGCGTCACCCTGTCACATGCTGTCTTTGTACCTCGATATCTCTAAGTAAGAAAAGAGCTTTTCTTTAAACGTTCATGCAAATGTGCAGGTTTTGTTTGTTCGTGTGGTAAACTGCAAATAAGTCTGCAATACGATCAAAGATTGGAAATAAACTGACAGGCAGTCAGTCAGAATAAAAAGGTTTTATAAAATGAATAGTTTAGGTAAATGAAGGTGGACATGTTTATTAAAATGTGGAGTTAAAGGGTAAATCTGCAGTCTGTGTTTAGTCGTGTGCAAATAGCCCTTTACCTTTAGCTCTAGAGCTTTCATTCTGCCTATACTGTTAAGCACACTGCAAATTTGGTATCACAAATATGTTTTTTTTCTTCTTTTTTTGTTATATCTGCTTGTACCTGTTGCACCACACCAGAGCAAGACAGTGGAGGAAAAAGATCCAAAAAGAGGCAGACAAGAGCAGAAAAACAAAGAAAGGGGAGAAAATAAAATAAAAAGGAGAAGAGAACAAAAAGCTGTAAGCAAACCAAAGCAGCAGCAACATCTTTTACAGCCTCAAAAGCACATGAACAGAAACTCTTTATATGTGTGCATGTGAATCTGTGCTGGGGTGTGGGAGTGTGTGTGTATGTTTGCAGGGGGGTGGGGGTGTATCTACATATGAGTGTGTGTGGAGGGATTATTCAAATGCAAACATGGACCATCCAAGGATCAAAGGCAGCTGAAGAAGGTCCCAAATCCCATCTAACCATCCTACTCATCCCCCCCCGCCAATCCTCTCCCATATGCTATATCCTGCCAAACACCCCTCCCAAGGTCCCCAGAGCACCTGCTGGACGCCAGGCCCAACTCGCACCAAACCAGCCCCGAAAAAGCGCAATATTTAGGGAAGTAGGTTTAGGGTCAAAGGGCATAGAAATGGTAAATGGTGTTTGCTAATATAGCGCTTTACTGTCATCTCTCGATGACCAAAACGCTTTACAGATCCACCCAACCACACACTGATGGCGGCAGAGCTGCCATGCACACCGGCGCTAGCCTGGCCACCATGAGCAACTGGGGGTTCAGTGTCTTGCTCATGGACACTTCGACATACTGACTCAGGAACCGAACCTATGAGCCACTGATCAGAAGACGGCCACACTACACCTGCACCACAGCCCACCCCATCACTTACTCCAAATCAGATGTAAAACCTTTGATTAAATGTTCATAATCTGGGTTTTAACTCAAATGTAAATAATTACTGAATAATTGTAAAGGCAGGACTGGAAAGGCTGGATTGCTCCCCAGTAAAGTCATTGATAGCAAGCATGGCATGTAGTGCAGGTCTCTCCAGCTTGTTACCATGGGCAACATCTACTCAAAGCAGATCAGAAACAGTCTCATTCTTGTGCCTGTCAGAAAATGGTGCTAGGTTTGCTAAAAGCAAGCAGAACCTCACAAAAGCTGAACCTCTTTCTTTCTGTGTTCTCAGATCTCGGTGGATGTGTGTGGGATGTTGTGTCAGGGCTGAAGCCCATCCGTCTCCCATGAGCCTGTGTTCCTGCTCACAAACACGGCGCCCACACACAACCGGTACTGAACTGGAGCCTCAGAGTCCCAGCCGAGTCAAGCGGAGCCGAGTGTAGCCCACTTGGAGCTTGAGGATGTCAACAGAGACAGAGCTGCAGCCAGCGGTCAGACCCAGCAGCGTCAGACGGGACTTGAAAAGGAAAGGTAAGTAAAACGGTGCAATCAGGGAAAGCGAAACTTAAGTAAAATCAGCAGTCCGAAAGTACAGATGTTGGTATGCGGCGGGTACGCTGACCTGGCTTTGTTGTGGCTCTAAAGGATTCACTCATCTTTCACGTTATGTATATTTGACATGATGCTGTCAAAGCCTTTTATTTCTCGTAAGAACCACACCAAGCATTTTGTTAATAAGCATCTGACTGATATTGTGAAAATTCCGCACAGAAGCACACTGGCTCACTATCACCTGTAGCAGATGCCTCATTGCACATCTGCAAACAAGCATTGCTTTGCTCGTACACAGTGTGTGTGGAAGACTGAAAGTCTCTCATTTCCTGTTTGAACACAGTATTGTTCTGCCGCAATGGAGATCATGTATATCATTCACACTTCTCTCCATATTGGAAAGAATTGCACAGCCAGTCTATTTGAGAGTCCTGGAGAGGAGAGTTGAACTTCAGCTTGAGAAGAAGCAGTGTGATTTTCATTGTGCCGTGGAACAGTGGACCAGCTCCAGACCCGCTTCCAGGTCCTGGATGGGACTTCGCCCAACCAATCTACATGTGTTTTGTGGACTTGGAGAAGGCGTTCAATTGTGTTCCTTGGGGACTCCTGTGGGGTTCTGGACCCCCTTGTACGAGCTGTCTGGTCCCAGTATAACCAGTGTCTGAACTTGGTTACCAGCGGTAAGTCGGATGTGTTTCCAGTCAGGAATGGACTTTGCCAAGGCTGCCCTTTATCACCGATTCTCTTCATAACCTATATGGACAGGATTTCTAGGTGCAGCCCAGCGGATCTAGTTTGGTGACGTCAGGTCTCGGCTTTTTGCGGATGATGTGCTTCTGCTGACTTTAACCAACATGATCTCTAGCTCACGCTCGAGCGATTCACAGCCGAGTGTGAAGCGCCTGGGATGAGAATAAGCACCTCCAAATCTGAGACTATGGTGGAGAGCCCTGTCTGGGTTGGGAATGAGTTCTGGGCCCAGGGGGAGGGGTTCAGTTATCTCTCTGGGCTTGTTTACGAGTGAGGGAAGGATTGACAGGTGGATGGGAATGAGAGCTGGCCTTCCCTCTTTTAGCTGCGAGTCAGCTGCAGCAGAAGATATGCACACACACATTTTGGCATACACACACACACAGAGACTAGGACTGAAGCCCAGAAGGGCTGAAATCAAACTTGTCTTCTCAGACTGTTCGGAGATGCACACATTGCTTAACTCTTATTTTAAGGCTCTTTTAGGTGTGACTCCACTTTATTTGTGCATTTTATTGCAGAAGACAAGCCATTGCTATGCCTTGCATTCTTGCACTTCCCTAGTTTTTTCTGATCCCAGGGTAAGGCTTTGTGGCCCCCTCTGCATTGACTGAACTGAAACTCTGATCTGGTTCCACTTGGAGCTTTTTGATCTATCCTGACAGTGTGAAACCACTTAAATCATTTGTTGCATCTGCAGTTGAAAATGCCGCTGCACCTGCAAATCTGTGTGCCTTGTTTATTTATTAACTATCTCTATTGTAGTTGATTGCATGACCTGTTGGCCGGGTCACCCTTGTGAATCCTGATCTCAGTGGGTTTTTATCAGGTTAAATAAAAGGGGTTTTTTTAAAAAAAAAGGGCAGATGAATGATTTGTCTTCAGCTTTGAGACTTTAGGATTTATTTTTTCTATCTTTCTGTCTCTCAAACACATTTATCACAGTTTACATTATATTCAGGTGTCTTGTCTCTATTTGTATGTTTTTTTTACAAATAGGATAAAGAATTAGCTCAGCCAACTCGGTTCACACAGGATGTATTCATTTTTCTGTCTGACACACACACACACACACACACACACATGCAGTCACTTGGTGCTGGGTGATGAAAGTAAAAAGCAATCTCAAGCCACACACAGGCAACACGCGTGACCTGGGAATAGGAAACTTTATCAATGTGATTTATGTATAAGGACGCCAGAGAGACTGAATCTGAATGAAAATAGATCCAGTGAGTGTTGGTTGTCATTCGAGTATAAACGGTTGCTTTACTGCTGAGAGAATCCCAGCAGGAGATCCTTCCCCCCCCATCCTCCTCCTTTCACCTTACACTCCTGCATGACCTTGTACTGAATAAGTGACACACAGAGCTAAGACTGATGGTGAGTAGAGCGAGTGAGAGCTGTTTAATCTCTGCCCCCCAGCGTGGTGTGGTTGCTGCCCCTCAATCTTCATTGCAAACAACATACACTACACAATCATAGTGGGGGTGGGGGAGGGGCAATGAGGTCATGTACGCCCCCATCCTCTGGGCGCAGTCGGGGTCGAGTGCCGGGGGGTTGCTTGGACCTGGGGCCTGGGTTTGGGGCTGGCCCCGCTATGGGGGATGGTTGCGGGTCTTGGGG
>JBAMHX010000016.1:22129105-22142329 GCA_037177515.1 Pseudomugil tenellus
GTTTTATGTTTTTGCTCAGACATTTAGTAGCATGTAGTAAGATATTATAGGTATGTTTAAAGTATTCACAATAATTTTTGTTACATGTTTCATAAGAAATTTAGTCCTTGTTTTACATTGTTTATTTTAAGGGTTATTTCAGACTTTATGTTCATCTTTTTAAAAGGTGAAATGTGAAAATATTTTTCATCCTGTTTATGCTAAACAGAGGAGTTTAATTTTGAACTTTAAAGCACTACTTTCTACTTTTCATAGTAATTGCCTGGTGGTACGTATGCACTTTTCATAGAACAAGTTTTTAAAGTCAGCTGAGAGGCATGTTTTGACATTTTTTACGTGACAATAAAATGTTTAAAAATAGTTTATTTCGTATATAGATAATCATTTTGTCTTTGTTTTAATGTAGCTCTTTGAGTAAGCTCAAGTCAAATTCTGATAAGTACAAATTGTCTTCACAGTTTTTATACGATTACTCGATTAATCGTGAAAATAATCGTTAGATTAATCGATTACTAAAATAATCGATAGCTGCAGCTCTAGTACAAAGAATGCCAAATAAATATCTAAAAGCAATTTCAGTGGGACTTCCAGATAGTGTTTGTTGTGTGGGTTTCCCCTTATAGTTTCTGTGTCTGTTTTGTTTTTTTAGGCTGCGTTGATTCTGGGTTTAGACATGGAGTTTGACCTTGGGGAGTTTGTTAAGGCACCCACTTTGGAGGTGTTCCATGGTTGTACCAGGGACAAGTTGTTGCTGATTGCTGATTACTATAAGGTCATGGTGTTGAAGCAGGCTAGGAAAGCTGTTTTGACGGCAGAGTTGTGCAACGTTTCGCCCAAGAGTTTGTCCTTGTCCGGTGCTTCGGAGGAAGCTGTTCGTTTGAAGGAACTAGAGGTGGAATTAAAGCAGCTCGCCTTGAGAGAAAAGGAGCTGCTCTTTGAGGAGAGGAAGATGGAGCAGGAGACTAGGGTTTGGCTGCGTGAGTTAGAACTTGGAGTGAGCCTCCGGTCCAGTTTTACGCCGATGTAAAGTTAGTTTGATGTTTGACATTCAACAGATATTCGGACACCCAATTTCCCGATTCGGAGACCCAGTTTCCTCATCATGCTTTGCCGAGGTGCATGCAAACACCGACACTTCCCACTGACTTTCCCCAGCCTGCACTATCTAGGTGCGGCGAGTTCACGCTAGCTGCACCGCTCTGAACGCTGGTCGTTTTTACTTAGGGACCCTAAATAAATTACTACTCTTGTGAATGGCGTATGTTAAAATGTTCAATAGTTATGTGACCTATTCTACTAAATCCATTTTAGATTAGTAGTACTAGCTTAGTAGCAGAAGGCACAGCTCTACATTTCCAAGTTTATCTTTTGTTTGATTTTTAATTTTTTAGCTTAAAAATTAAAGTATTTCTATAAATATCTCCTAGGTCATGTGACTTATTTAACCCAGTCCACTTTAGTAGTACTATCCTACTTATAGAAGGCATAGCTCTCCTTTTGCAAGTCTATCTTTTATTTGATTTATATCCACCTTAGCGACCTCAGCCCCGGAGATGGGAGAGCCCACATTGGAGTCCCCCAGCTCTGCTTCCTCCGGAAGGCATGTCGGTGGAATTGAGGAGGTCTTTGAAGTATTCTCTCCACCTAAGCACAACGTTTTGAGTCGAAGTCAGCAGCCCCCCATTCTCACTGTAAACAGTGTTGATGGAGCCCTGCTTCCCCCTCCTCAACCCCCGAATGGTGGACCAGAATTTCCTCAAAGGCGTCCGGAAGTCGTTCTCCATTGCCTCACCAAACTCTTCCCATGCCAGTTTCTGCCTTACCTCAATATCCCCCGCCTCCCTCGGGACATGGTTGAAGTTCTGCCGGAGGTGGGAGTTGAAACTCTCGCCCAACTCTCGCCCAACTGTTCCCAGGCGATCCTCAAAACGTGTTTAGGCCTGCCAGTTCTGGCCAGCATCCTCCCCCACCATCTGAGCCAACTCACCACCAGATGGTGATTGGTTGAAAGCTCCGACCCACCGTTCAACCAAGTGTCCAGGACAAGTGGCCGCAAGTCCAACGATGCAACTACAAAGTCAATCATCAAACCGTGGCATAGTGTCCTGGTGCCAGGTGCACATATGGAGACTTGATGAAGACAGAGGTCCAATGCAAACACCACTCTGGTTCAGATCAGGGGGCATTTCTCCCAATTACACCCCTCCAGGTCTCAATATCATTGCCAACAAGAGCACTGAAGTCCCCCAGGAGGATGAGGGAGTTCCACTTCCCAACATTCCTTCCAAGGAATCCAAGAAGAGTGGGCTGCTGTTCGGTGCATAAGCACAAACGACAGTCAGGACCTGTCCCCCCACCCCCGCCTCCCAAAGGTGGAGGGAGGCTATCCTCTCGTCCGTCTGGGTGAACCCAAGTGTATAGGCACCAAGCCAGGGGCATTCTGTATGCCCACACCTGCTCGGCACATCTCACCGGAAGCAATGCCAGAGTGGAAGCAAGTCCAACCCTTCTTGAGGACACTGGTTCCAGAGCCCAATCTGTGACTTGAGGTGAGTCCACCTATATCTTGTCAGAACCGCTCAGCCTTCCCCGCCAGAGAGGTGGAGGAATAAAAACAGATACTTGATGAACGTTTTTGCAGACGCGCTGTCACGCCTGTAGTTTGGACAATGGCTGCCCATTGTCCAGCGTCACAGGGTAGGGGGGGTTAGGTGCTGACGCACCTGTTCTGTATCTTTGTTTGATCATTATTTCTTTTGTGTTAATTAGGAGGGGTTTTCACCAAGCCTATAAATAGGTCCCCTGTGTGCCACTCTGGTCTCTCTCTCACTTCTCTCCCTGTTTGTTGCTCATGCGCTCCATTCAGCTGAAGCGCCCACGTCGTCTTGCACGCCCCT
This sequence comes from Pseudomugil tenellus, assembly GCA_037177515.1. Taxonomy (NCBI): domain Eukaryota; kingdom Metazoa; phylum Chordata; class Actinopteri; order Atheriniformes; family Pseudomugilidae; genus Pseudomugil; species Pseudomugil tenellus. The sequence goes on from JBAMHX010000016.1 coordinate 22,132,003, forward strand.
CTATTCAGGCTGGAGGCCGCTCTCAATGCATGCACCTGAGATGGTTAGTGGTTAACTTTGTTTGGCCTAGTGGGACTTTTTTTGTTTTTCCTGTGTTTTAGGTTAGTTTGCGGGTTGTGTTGGGTAGGGTGGTAGAGGTGATGGTAGCAGCTTCGACGGTCCTGTATATTGTTGGCCTGTCCCCTCAGCTTTTTTGTTTTGTTTGGCCAGCTCACCATAGGTACTGTCCACAGTTACTTCAAACAATGTATGATGAGAGGAAATTGAGTTTATTACAATAAAAATAGTTTAAACCAGGGGTGCCCAAGTCCAGTCCTCGAGATCTACTATCCTGCAACTTTTACATGCCACCCTTGTCCGACACACCTGAATCAAATGAATGGCTCGCTGCAGAGGCCTGGTAATAAACCTTTCATTTGATTCAGGTGTGTCGGATAGGGGTTGCATTTAAAATTTGCTGGATGGTAGATTTCGAGGACCGAACTTGGGCACCCCTGGTTTAAACTACGTTTTGTATCTTGTGTACTGTGTTAAATATGCTTTACCCTTGAGGTGTAATAACTCTAAACACATTTTAGACCAAATCAATAAAAAACATTTTGCTTTTAAAAATGTCTGACGGTGTTGACAAAAACAAAGAGTTAATTAGAAAAACATTTACTTTGTTTAAAAATACCAAATGATGAAGTTGCACCGGTACATTGTTAAACAGCCAAGGCCTTGGTCTTTAGTGACAAACCTTCAAAAAAAAAAAAAAAAGACCTTCTTATTTTTTTTAAATTAAAACCTATTTTTGCCAAAATTTCAAGAATCTGTGAGATATCAACTTCAGTAACAAATAAAAGTGTGAGGGTCATATCCAGTTCTGTTTAGCATTATTATTATTATTATTATTATTATTATTATTTAGTATTATATTTCTCAAGCACCTTTAAAGACACCCAACATGCTTTATATTGAATTCATTATTCAATCATTCTTCCATCAGACTTGGTGATTATAAACCGCATGTAGTCACAGCTGCACTAGAGAGCAAACTGGCAGTAACACAGTAGCAAATGTGCGCCAGGGGCAACACCACCGAAACATTTATTGATAATCTTACACCAGTGATGACAACGCTGGATACATTTGGAATAAATGGAGATATGACAGTTTTTATTTGATGATACAAAAGTACTTACCTTCCAAGTATAAAAGTGGGATGAAATGATCAGGTGCTGCATTTCTTTCTATTTCTTTCTAATTTTTCCCCATTTAGTTTCAGAAAAGTATTGTCAAATCAGCTGATAGTATTCTCCAAAGTTTACATTTAATGATTTTATATTTGGATGCTTTTTCTTTTTTTGTATTTGTAAGTAAAGCAAGCTAAAGTGATAAGAAGATTAGGATATTTTATAAGATCATATAGGTAATCTAGCAACTTTTCCCTCACTGTGTGAAGGGCAACCAGCTAATATGTTATGTGGCACCCCAGCAGGTATAGGTACATTCCTGGCAGCTAGCCGTTGGGTAACGTTTTCCATTAGCATTTAATTTCACACTACAAACAAACGAATCTGTGTAGGACATACAAACTGACAGACATATTCCTCCTAATATGTCTTATAACATATTTAAAAACATTCTTAGTACCTAAGCTGGGTGTAAAACTCAGTTGAGCTACAGTACGTCTCGCTGCACAATGTAAAAACCTGGGGGGGTGTGGAAGGGGCTGGAGTCTTCTGTCTGATGGGTGGGTGCAAGATTAAGTTGCCCCGCCCCCCAGCATGATGTGGTCCATGCCCCCCTATTTTAGCTACAGACAGCACACCTCACAATCATTAATGGGTGGGGGGTGTGAGGGGGTCATTTTTACAGCAGACAGATGGACATTATCTGCCTGTTTTAATGCTGGACAAGACAAGGAAAAAAAAAAGACAAAGCGTTGATAACAACACCTCACCACCCCACTACCACTCAAATAAAGACACTGAGGTGAGTAAACAGAAAGTCCACGGCTGCGAAGTACGTAGACCTCGTAGGCTACCACGTGTCCTACGTCATCTAGTACGTCATCTACGCCAAAAGGCTTCCGTTTGAAATGAGACAGCCAACGCAAGCGTCAAAGATGTTCTCCAGACTTCCGTTGCAATATTTCATAAAAACAGGCTGCGCGGTGGCGTGGGGGTAAGCGTTGTAGCCTTACACGGAGAAGGTCGCTGGTTCAATCCCTGGCTCGGCAGTGTATGCGCATATCGAATACCCTGCATTCAGACACAGCCTATAAATTTCCAGCTTCCTGGGTGTTGAGAAAACATGCTGCTTTTCTTGTGCCAGTAGTTTCTGTTTCAGTAATAAATGTATTATGATATGTTTTGGAAATTTAATGCAATGACCATCCTGTTGGAAGCCTTTGTGGTTGTTGCTTGTTAAGTGGCCTGTTATATATTCTTATAGCTTTTGATCCTTTTTTTCTAAAAATTCAAAAAGAAAAGAAAACATTTGCACACCGATCCCGACTGATCCCTAAGAGAATGAAAAGACGGAAGATATTCTAAGAACATTCATTATCTGTAAAGAAATGATCTGTATCCATAATGTATGCAAATCTCTGACCATGTATTCACCGTTTAAATTCTGTTATCAACTAAATATAGACCTCTTTCCTCGCCAGTGGCGTAACGATGTAATTAATGCACAAAAAGACGGAGATGCTAAAGAGAAGGATTGTGGGGAGACTGAAAGGAAATTGGAGGATACAGAATAAATGAAGATAAAAAGGAAAACCTGCTGCCTTTGATTGTTGTTCCCTCTGAAACACAACACATTACATGCGAGAAGACACTTGTACAGACTGGTGCTCTACTCACAGATCAGCTGACAGAAAACAGCAATAACTTCATAATCATTTCATCTCATTATTCCATTTGTCTCCACCTCTCTGTTACATCCTGTCTGTTGCTGCTTCAGTGCTCAGGTAGGTACAACAAGTTGCTATGCTGCGTGGAGTTGCATGCATGTGTGATGCACGTTGCACGGGTATGACAGCCACTTCAGAAATGCTTCATCTCTGCATTTGTGCCTGACAGAAGTGGTTTGCTTTCTCTGATCCTCAGAATATCAGCCAGTTAGAGATTTTCGGAGATATGTCTACACCTCCAGACATCACCTCTCCATCAGTGAGTAGAGGCTTTTTCTACGTCGTTTTCTCATTACACAGTTTGAGTTTTTTCAGGAATGTTCCGGCTTTTTTTCTGTATTTTCATGACTTGACTGCCAACCAATGCAGACCCCTGCCTCTCCTGCAAACACACTGAACCCCTCGCAGGGTCTGCAGCCCCCCACTGAACTGTTTGCTCCCTTCAATCCTGTGTCTGTGCCCTCAGGTAAGACCCTGTTCATTTTCTGCTCATATTCACCACCGCTGCAAACAAACTAAGCAGTAGATAACGGGAAGCAGGAGAGTCAGAAGATCAGGAAGAGAGATAGGAGGAAGCAATCGTACATGGGAGGTCATTGTTGGATAAACAGAGATGACATAGAGATGAGGGGAAAGTGTCTATAGTATGTTTTAAAGAATGTTTATGTTTGCTGATTCGGGATCGCGTGTCAGCTGAATCGTCCTCGGTCAGAAGGAAAAGGCAAACTCCATCAGTTCAGTTCAGCCAGATTTACTGAAGGTTCTGGAAGTACAGAATTGTTTCCTGCGTAGACGTATTTGTATAGGTATTGGTGTGTCTCTCTGTGTGTGTGGGTGTGTGTGTGTGGTTATCTGTAACAAAAAGAACAAATGTGTACATCACTAAACAGCAGGTGGGCAAACTTACTTCAATGCAATACAAATGGCCTGCAGTGCTACCATGAATCCAACAGAGGGAGCTCTAACACAACAAATATCTCTGGAAAATTACCAAATAGCTGCACATGCACTGCAACCGCGGTCTGTAGCATGCAAATTACCGCGTACTTTACCGTCACACATTAATTACAAATTAACAACAAATTAAACACTCTTTTCATCCGAGTCCTGTACTTACTCAGTTATGAACGCACACGGAACTCAGACACACAGGATTAATGCAGGACAGAACATGGATGGCAATTTCTGCCGTGTAGCTGCTAGGCTCATGCTGTCGGGCCAAAAGTGAAACTTTAAACAATAAGGACACAGCAGAACTACCAGAGGCCCGGTGCATTCTGGGTAACGTAGTATCTTAGGGCATAGACTTTTAACTGTATGTTTGTTGCCACAGAGCTGATTTAGCGATGACTGAGGCAGCAGTAAGACGTGTGTAATGGAGTGTTTAGGGTGTTTGCAGGACTTCTGTGAATGACTTTGTGGCTTTCCTAGATCTACTCAACCCTTTGTTCACTCCCTCATCTGTGCACGTCACAACTCAAGACTAGAAACAGGATTTGCAGAGGTGTAATAAGAAATATGAGTTTGAGTGATTTTAATGAGCATGTGTTGCTTTGCCTCATTCTGGAGGTAATTATGATAGTTCACCATGACAGCACATTAGCTGCAGGCAGAAGCTTGTGGTGATGCATGTCTTATCTCTCTGAGGCTTTCTGTGTATAAGAAAAGCAGCATATGTGGATTTTCTAATCACTTTCTCTTCCACACATTATTCTCTTCCTCTTTTAATGCTAGTTGAATAAAAAGTACCAAAAATGATGAAATGACTGTCTGATTTTGCTGCGCTACCAGGTTATGTGACAATGGGGGCAGTGCCTCCAGGCCACTGGTCCCAGCAGCCATTTGCAGCTCAGACACCGTTGGCCTTCGGGGTCCAGTCTCCTCTCGGCCCTGTAGCCCAGGTTCTGCCCAGCAGCCAGCCTCTCGTATGGGGCCAGGCCAACTTATTCCCAGCCACCCAGCAGCAGTGGGCAGCTATGGCGGCTGGAGCCTTCCCCCCTACGGCCTACCTCCCTGCCCAGCCTGTGGGGACTCTGCCTGCTGCCATGTTCCAGACTCTCACCCCCATCTCGACTCTGACTCCAGCCGGCGAGAGCCATTCAGCTGTTGGACCCAGCGCCTCGGCCGCCTCCCAGTCAGCAATGTCAAGCCCCCAGCACAGGGAGAAGGGAAAGAAGATGAGCAAGGAGATGTTCAAGGTGGGAAGCTGACGAATAAGCAGTTTTGGACACCAGAACAAGGAGTAAAATGTGGGAAATTAAGAATTGCTTACCACTTTGCAGAGATTGGGTCACCAAAGACCAAAAACACATCTAGAACATAAAAGAAGGGAGTCATGTGAAAAATCATATATATTCTGACATTTAATTGGGAAAGGCTCCATCCTGTTTAAACTGTTTCCTGTGTTTTGCCATTTTTCTGCAGGATTTCCAACTGGCAAAGCCTTCAGCAATGCTGTCCAAGAAGGCTGAGCAGCCCAGCTTAGCAGGAACCTCAGAGGCATTCAGCACTTACTTCAATCGCGTGGGCACGGCCCAGGACACGGACGATTGTGACGACTTTGACATTTCTCAAATGAATCTCACACCAGTCACCTCCACAACACCGTCCACCAACTCCCGTGAGCCCTCCACCCGTCGGTTCATCAAGAGCGCCATTGAGTGTGTAGTTGTATGTAATATATCTGTCCTGCCCTGCAGCGCCCACACCGGCCCCTAGGCAGAGTCCTCCAACCAAATTCTCAACTTCCCATGTCAGCGACCCCCCCACAGACACCACAGACCCCCCCACGGATGACTCATTTGGGGAAGCGGAGGGCAGTCCGAGCCGCAGTGGAGAGGAAGATGCTGTAAGTATGTGTGTAAAGTGTTTGTGTCTTTAATAAATCCCTAAATATGCTGCTGAACCTGTTTACACCTGCTGATAAAAAGCCTTTGTATCTGTGTTGGGGGGTCAGGTAATCATTCTATCTGATTACGAGGTCCATCCCATCGTGTCTCTTAGTGTGTGTATGTTGTGTGAAAATGCACACATAAAGTGTGAGGTATGGGGTGAAAATAAAGGAATGTGGACCTGTTGTCATGCTGGAATTGTCATTAAGCTGTTTTTAATACCAGCCAGGTAGCATCTATACGTCACTATTTCTACTTCACTGCTGCCCCATTTCTTTTAGGGGCAATTAATATTTATTTCAGCTGCAGCACCGTAACCAATGATATAAAGACATTAAGGAAAAATTGCATGGAGGGCAGATAATCTTTCTTCATCTTTCACAAAAATCTTGGTAGAAGAAAGAAGACTTTTCTTCTTTTACACCATAGTTGTCTCTTTTTTCTCTTCGCCTCACCATTCCCTAAAGCATGAAACATTACTTTCATGCTGTATAATCCAGCGATCATTGAAGAAAAAAACCTGAAATAACAGAAGTAGAAGACGTTCTCACTGCTGGAAATGTCACCAGGCCAGAATAAGGCTTTAGACAACCCAGAGAAATGGGCACCGAGTGGGTGTGATGGGTTGGAGAAAGGAAAGAAACAGCCTCCCACTCTCTGTGGGGTGAGGTGAGGAAGTGTTTTAGGGAAAAAAGAAAGAAAAGCAGCGAAGTACACTTTCATAATACACCTGTTTAAATGAAGGGGTATTTGTCAGACGTCTTTATTCTCTGCTTGTCTGCTTTTACAGTCTTTTCCAAACCCTTTAGATTGATTCTTCTCTGTCTGATTTATCCCTTATTTCCTTTTCTTCTGCTCCTCCATGGACCTATCCCCTCCTCCACTCCCTCTATAGGCATGTGCTTCTGGGTCGCCCTGCCCCAGTGAGACAACAGAGCCCAGGCCAGAACAGGCCGGTCCAGAGGCTGGGAGCTAGATAGCAGCAGGGCATGGTAGGTATCTATGGTCCCCTTCCTCTTCCTCCTTTTTCATCTCTCTCTTTGTATCGCTTCTCATCTTTTTACCCCAGTTTACCTTTAGTCAGGTGCTCTCATGCGTTTGAGTTGAAACGTTCTGTTGTGTGATTGTGGATCAATGGCATTTGTTTCATTTGGTGGTGATTGTTCATCAGGGTTCACTTGAGTTTTGCGAGTATCTCTGGACATTTTGTGTTGGTTTCCCGTTTTATTTTATGGTTTCCTTCCTGTTTGTTCCTGTTCATTGTTCACCTGTTTTGATTTTCTTGTCATGTGCAGCTGGTTCCCGTTGAGTTCTGTTTTTTAATGCCCTGGTTTTCTTCCTTCAGTTGCTGGATCATTAGTTTGGAATTAGTTGTGTTTGTTTGAGTTCTGTCAGCTTAGTAATAAAAGTGAAGTTATTCTGCTATGTGACTGCATTTGGGTCCTCCGTACCACTAGGGATGGGGGAAGTGAGGCTTCATGAAACAACGAGTTAAGTTTGACCAACTCCTGTGATCAACAAACACCCCCACCTGCTGGCTGAATGAGGTTAATGCAGCAGCCGGAAAGCACTGCATGATTCATTACTGTCTCTTCATTGACAAACTATTTATTCTGTCTTCTTGTGTTTTGTCCTAGACATATTAAAATCGGGCTGTCATGTAACATTAGTGTAGAGCGGGGGTGCAGTCGGATCGCATGACATAAAACAGTCGGCGTATAATCCGATATTATCCAGGATAGCCGGCTCTGCTGCGCTAACACACTGCGTCATTAGATTTCAATAAACTGAGAGACAGCAGTGATAAAAATATCTTTAAAATCATTAAACGGATTCATCTTGCATCCTGAAAGCCCCCCCCCCCCCCCCTCTTAATCTGTCCTGGTTGTAAAGGATCCACGCTTCGTGCTGACGTTTCAAAGAAGACGTGAAAACTAGAAAACATCATCATCAGAAGATAAAAGCAGTAAATAGCGCATGTAACCCACACCACCAACAGGCATACATATCCTTTCTTAAGCTCGTCTTTTTCTTTCCTGTCCACTTCCAGGTCATGTGACTCGCCTAAACTGAGTTTTAACTAAGTTTACGGCAGGAACCTTATAAGGTACAGCTCACGGATTAAATGATAAATATGAGTAAAACCCACACCGCTCGACACCAACTTTCAGCGTTGTCATGGAAACACATAAACGATCACAGCATAAGCTCCAACTGTTAACTAAATGCAGTTTGATGTCACATTATAATAATGTGATGCTGTTTTATAATTGTAATGATGCAAAGCGCTAACATGCTCTCTGCATTTCACGCTCTTTTACATCATTGTGTTGACAAGCCCCGCCCCTCGAACTTCCCGCCAGGTACACACAGATGAGGTAACGAGGTCATGTGACGTGGCGCCATCTCCACCCTCATTACACAACAGCATGTGGTGATTATTAAACGAACAACAGCTGAAGGAGGTTCATGTTGCTCTGACCATCCTGCTGTCATTGGGTCGCGTCTTCACACCCGCTTTCTCACTCCTGGGGGGCAGCACGTCTTCCGGCTATTCGCTGACGTTACATTTTTATGCCGGTGTAGCTGTGATGCCTGCTGACACTTTATACATTATATATGTTAACGTGCTGAGACTGGTGGGACTGGTTTAGACACGCTGCAATCATCTGGCTGGAAATATCTGTTATGTGGCACACACACACACACACACACACACACACACACACACACACACACACAGTAAAAAGAAGACGCCCACACTGTGGCTCTTTAATGATGCTGGCAAAATATAATGGTTGTGTTTTTATCAGCTAATACTTAGATGCCAACATTAATAACTAGCTTGTTTTAATTGGCGTAAATGAAAACTGAAGTAGGGGAAGAGGAGCGATGACTGAGCGGCCCCCTCCTCTCGCGTCATACCAAGCGGGGTGAAAGCTGCAGGAGCAGGTGGATGTGGAGTATCCAGCAGTGAAGCTGCGAGTAGCTGGTGGTGCTTTGCTCCTGTATGGTGTTTACCTGCTCAGTCACATCAACACATACACATCTATGCAGGAGAGCATATCACCATCCTGCCTGCAGCACCGGCAGGATGATGGGGGGGGTCACTGTCAGGCTGCAGCTTGCTGTCACTGCTCCTTTTTGCTTCTTTGTCGCCTCTCTGGGCCGCAGAGCTCAAAGTGTCATCTAAAGTGTTGCCCCCCAGCATTAAACACCAGATCTCTCTGGAGGGGAGCCAGGCGGCAATATCTGGCTGCTGATGGTGGCGCCATTAAGGAGGTAGAAATACCTGCAGTCCCCCCCTCCACCACTAGAGGCTGCAATAGAGAGCAATGCCCATAGACTCCCATTTTAAAATGATTTACAGCTGAAATAAACACGTATACAGAGCACCTCCAAAAACTTTTCCGTTTAATACGTCACATTTTCCTTCATGTAACACCAAGATGGCGACGGTAGGACCCGCCTATTGGCTCCACATCCGCTCTGGGTACCGTGACGTACGCGCTGTCCAGTATTTATACAGTCACTGAGAGGAGCGTAAAAGTAGATCACACAGATAGTGTTAGATTAGATTGAAGGAGAATGTCAAAGGGAACACCGTATGCAGTGTTTTTATAACTTACATTTTTCACCAATAACAAGTTACCAACTCTGAACATGTTCTTCATGTTAGCATGCGCTTCATCCTTAGAGTATTCCCACAGCACAAGGTGACAAATGGAATTATTTTATCTTCCTTTCCCGTCAGCGTGTCAGGTTTCATCACATAATGTGAGTGTGCTACACAATGCTGAGCTACAGTTGGAGCCAAACTCTTAATGAGTAGTGGAAGTCAACGTAATATGACTGAGCGGCTGCCTATAATTATGTGGAAGGTAATAACGACCACTGTGCAGCGTGCTCGCCACACTGACTGCAGGCTTTTCCATCATCTGCTGTTGTCTGAAGAAACTCAGACTCATAACGGGTCTTCTGAGATGCTAGTTTATATCTAATTCATTCTGATACTGCAGGGAGTGGAGCGTGCATGTGCATGCACAATAACACACACTATAGAAGTGTCTGTAAAATGAATTCAAATCCAGAAACATTTTGTCCTTCCTGCATTTTGTACTCATAAGTAAAACGATAATCAATCATCATGCTCATTGTGTTACATGATTAAAATGATAATGAAAATGCATTTTCACAATGTATCTGCATTTTTCACTGATACATTAAATAATTACTCATCATCCAAACTGACTGAGGTACGTTTTGTCTGTTTCCAGGGTCGAAAACTCACCATCAGAAATTAACAAAAACAGAGAAATAGTTTGTTTATCCATTTTGCTTTTAGCAATAGAACCCCACAAATCTAAGAAATGATTCCTTTTTTCATTTTTTTCATTTTAAACTAAAAGAGAAAGTAGCATTGTATATTTGTTCCAGTGGTGGGCAGGACATACGTTAGGAGGGTCTAAGGACAGGAAGTCCGGGATCTGTTTAGTTTAATATAGTCACTAATTGTGTGTATTGTAAGTTATGT
>JBAMHX010000016.1:22209566-22219609 GCA_037177515.1 Pseudomugil tenellus
GAGAGAGAGAGAGAGAGAGAGAGAGAGAGAGAGAGAGAGAGAGAGAGAGAGAGAGAGAGAGAGAGAGAGAGAGATATCTGAATCGTACCATTCCCACAGGTTCCCCAAAGATATCTATACACAAAGAAATCATGACAAATATCTACAACAAAGTTTTATAATAACTATACAGATATTTACAAACCCAATTTACTCAAATAATCATATTAAAATAATTAAACCAAAGATGTTTTGCCACAAACTCCCCCATTCACAATTCGATCTTCCTGTCTCATCTCACCTGAACAGTTAAAAGGTGCATGAACACCTGGGTACTTCTGCTGCTACACACATGCCCACTCCAATAAAACCAATTACTCAATTAACCTCTTGTTTAATCATTTCCACATTATTCAACCTTAAAATATAATGATGAATTCCCCACAATAAAGTCACAACAGCTCATTGTGACACGTGCAAATGGCCATATTTTAAACGTAATAAGGTTCTTCAAAGCAATGAAAGCATGGTAGAATTTATTTTTTAAAAAATTCAGTTCCCCAAAGAACCTTAAATGGCTAATAAAGGTTCCCCAAAACATTTAAAGTGATTCAGAGCACTAATGAAGAACCAATTTTATTTAGAGTGTAGGGTTCAATGTCTTGCTTAAGGACACTTTGACATGCAGACTTGATTAAGAGTGAGGACCGAATTCATGATTCACAGATCAGAAGTCGGTCACACTACAACTGCACCACAACTGCCCCATTAGACCACACCCCTTCTCATTACAAAGATGTGCATCACCTGATATGTTTAATTGGTAGTAGGCTTTCAAGCCTGTACCGCATGGAATAGGACTACATGCATAAAGAGGATAATGTGTTCAGAATACTAATTTTCCCAATAATTCTGCACACCCATAAAAATGTCTTTTTCTGCTCATTTTATGCTACTACCATAATGTAAGCCATGCATGAAAGTGCATTAAATATAAAAAGAAAAATTAGCCATCTTGTGGGTATTTAGTCACTTTCTTTGTCTTTGGTGCTACTCAACTCTGTCCCTCTGTGTCCACCAGGTGTTCTATGTCTCTGACCTCTTCAAGCCCAAGGAGAAGCCTGCCACACCCCCTCCCTCCCCAATTAAGAAGGATCTACTTCCATCATCCGATGTCATCGACAGAAACAACCACCACAACATGGTGTGAGAGGCCTCATCTCCTTTCAGTCATAAAGGAACTGATCACAGTACTGCTCACCTCCCATCGGACGGTAGAATGTAGAAACAAGAGACTGCAGCTGCTCTTCCTCCCTTACGCTTTGCTCTGCAAGGCAAGTTGTGGACAGGGTGTCAGATTTGGGATTTGTACAGCAGAGTCCATTCTCACTATTATTATTCTCTATTACTGGTACCTACTCATCAACATTTGAGCTCATCCCTCTTTGAGCACAAACAGAAGAATTTGAGAGCCAAATACAAAAAATACAAATACAAAAATAATGAAGAAACTGGTGTCTTATCAGGCATAGCTGAGGGTGGGAAAGATTTTAAAAGAAGTATAACCACATGAAGGGAAAATGTGAAGAAAAACTCAATTAAATAAGAAAAAAGAAAAACCCCCTGCCTAGAGAAAGAGGGACTCGTACTCCATGATCTCTCTTTCACCTTGGAGCGCCATTGGACAACAACTTCCTGAGCCAAGGGGAGAATTTTTCTGCATTTGAAAAATATTAACAGTATAGAAAAATATACCTTATAGCACTGTTTAACTTCATTGTCCATGATCACCACTTGCTGCCTGAGATGTTTAACTGAAAAAAAAAACTCGATAGTGCTAAATTCCTGAGGCAGAAACATCAGCTTCTAAACTGATACTATAACCTTCACACTTTTAAAAACTCTTCCCATTCTCAAGCTTTGAAACCCTCCAACTTCACATATTTCTGTCTCCAGAACAGCACCACAAAATATCTTGCAGCGGACTATCAGTGCGGCCCAAACCCGGGACTTTGCAGTTCTTGAGTGTAGATGTAGTAAATGGGTGACATATTCTGTGAAAAGTGCAGTGGAGGCAGACCTCTCAGCTGATCCAACACCTGAATAAAGGGCATGGCTGTGCCATGCCACTTCCTGGTGTGTGAGCCACATGTCAGGATTCCTAAATAGTAAGGTTGTCTAGTGGATGGAGTGAAGAGGGATGGTCTGTCATATGGAGATGGGGTGATGATTTACAGCTAACCTGATACATTATTTTGGGATGAATTAGGCTCTTTCTGCTGGCAGGGAGGGGCTCTCACCCACCCAACCACTCATTGGCACTGTATGTTTGTCTCTCACTTGTGTGTGTTTGAGTTTTATCTTGTGCTTGAGTTGGTACGCTTGTTATTGTTCGTTAATGCGATTTCATGTCTGCATGAGTAGGAGCTCTGTGCTCTGTGAAAAGACCCGCCTTTATAAACTGTTATTGTTCTAACATACATACCCTTTCAGCTGTGCCAAGTGTGTTTGTGTGTGTGTGTGTGTGTGTGTGTGTGTCTCCATGTGCCACTATGTGTCAGAGAACAGGTGAACATTATAAAAGTAAACTGTGGATCTAATATTTTTATTCTCTGCTAAGAAGTATCTTTAACCTTGCATGTTTATAGCCTGTCCTGTATAATCACTAACACATTGTACAGTACAACATACAGAGGTCGTTTTCATTTACAGCCAACTTAGCTACCCTCATTCAGCAATACAAACCGCCATGTTGTACATATTTTTAAATCGTATAGTCCGTCCTATCATTTCACAAAGCCGTTTTCACTTTGTTTAAAAAAAATATTGCATAGATCACTAAATTTAACTTTGTAAGAAATTGTTTCTTATTATGTTTAGAAATAGCCACTATTATTGCAGACCTGTGTTCTCTACAAAATGCTGCTTAAAAAGCATCTAGCATCTAGATAACTAAACTATTGTAGAATTCAATAGTTAAATTTTAATATCTATAAAAAATACACTCTTAATTCTATTGAAATTCAATATTAGTATTTTTGTGTTATTTTTTGTACATAAAAAATAATGATGATGCTTTTTTCTGCTGCATGTACTTAGCTCCATTACATGTGCTTTTAAATAAAATGCTTATTATCAATAAACCTTTGATTTATTTTGTTTTCATTACCCACCATGCCACCGTGCAGCATCATGGATCCTCATTAAATTCAAAATAACCTAATACTTATTCAGTTTAATCATTGAATGTGTTTTTTTCTACTAAAGATAAATTGTGAGTTAATGATATCTTAAATTCCTTGAAAACACGTTTTATGTTAACACATTATTTTATCCATCTTTCTTTAGAACAAATAGGGGTGTAATTACCAAAAAGGACTGAACTGCTTAAGTGAATATTTTTAAATATGAAAGAGGATAAGTCCCGAGTGATGAGACAGAACTACATGACAAGAGCAGGCTGAGGACCAGAGTTTCTGTGTGGTGCTTCATGGCAGGAGGGAGTCATTGAGGAGAAGTTTGTACGTTTGTGAAGTGATTTGTAAGTGAGAAGGAGGAATGTTAAAGCATATTTGGGTGCCATAGGAGATTATGAGGATAGGAATGATTTGCTGCCAGGGCTTTGAATTTGTCAGAAGCATCATTCTGGATGAGCCGGTCAAGGGCTTTAAAGGGCCACCATACAGGAATCCATGACAGTAATTAAAATTGGTCAATGAGGTTTTATAAAAAAAAAAAAAGAAGAAGAAAAACTGCATCAGGGAGTTTATGTTTTTGTGCAAAATTTGGTGGTGGATGTGACCCAAAGAAAAGGATGAAGTCCATGTTGTGGAACTTCGAGGATGGTTAAATGTGTCTACTTCCAACACAAGGACTTTATCGTTCCACTGAAGAGACAAGGGGCTTTAACAATTAAATGTTTAATTGAAGCTGTTTAATAGAGGACCAAAAGAGTGAAAACCAGTTCCAAAAATCTAATCTCCCCAAAAACACAGCAGGGACATAAGATTTAGCAATGCAAGATTGAATGACTGTTGATAACCTAGCAAAATGACTTGCAAGATGACTACCAGTTTCCAGGCTTAGTAAAGAAGTTTTTAGACAAGAACAGAAGAGCAAAAAAACCCTCTTGATCAGAGAAAAGCTGAAAAATACAAGATTTTTTAACCATTTAAGACTTGATACATAACAAAATTGTAGAATAAACTAAAGAATAACCAAATATATTTTAGGGGCATTTAATATTTATTTCAATGTGTTATTTCAAAATTATTATAGTGTATTCCCATCTCTCTGGTATCTGTTATGGGACAGAAGACAAATATTAGATTTTGTTTGGCAGGATTTTGAGCAAAAGTTTTACTATAAATTGATGCAAAATATCTTGTACCTGTATGTATAAAATATTTCACATAGAGCTGTATTGAAAAAGCTAGAAACATAAGTATACAAACAGCAAGAGCAAGATATAACTTGAGACAGATACCATATTGGCATTCATTCTTCTTTTTGTATCCTGTAAGGTGCAGTCTTTCAGTGTCTCACTAATAACAGCTGATTTGAGGTCAGTTGTAAAAAAACTACACCTGAGATTTAAAGTGCCTGTGAACAACTGGTAGGCCTCAGATCAGCCATGCATGGCTCTAATAGTAGAGAGCCCACTGCTGAGGCTGTGAGGTACAAAAGTACCAAAATCTGAAAGCACTTGCTTTGCAAATATATCTCCCAATTACTAATAGTGTCACTAAATAATGCACCATGTCTGAAAGAACTGTATGATATAAGAATAATCTCTACGAAGTATATCTCCACAAACATGAGAAAAAGTGCTAAGCTGGCAACAAAATGCAGAGTTAATCTGCAGAGTCTTTTTTTTTTCGGTCATAAAGTGGTTGCAGTCAGGGGGCCGGGTGAGGAATGGCCAGCTGGCGCAAAAGACAAAACAAAAGCAACACAAAATTACAAGAGGGCTTCTGTGGGTACCTCTGGTTGGGCTTGAATGCTGTAAGACAGTGGAGCTGAGCTGAGGTGAGAGTGACAGCACACTTCTGGGAGCCTAGTACATGGGGTTGCAATACCAGAACATGGCAGTTTGGCCACAGCTGTGCACCTCCTCGGAAGAACTGTGAGCAGAAACTTCTTGTAGTCAAGTGTTTACACTATAAGCGCCTGTTTTGATGCTTTTGGCACATATGAGGTTTCTAGACATAATAATATTCACCAATATCATACAAGGGGGAAAAAAGAAAACTGCTGTTTTGTAAAATAGAAAGAACCAAGATGTGTTTGTGCACACCAGACATTGCATGCTGGACTCCTTTACACCCTGACTGCAATATGGAGTCAGGGTTTATTCTGTTGAATAAATATGTGTTTTTTCAACAGAATTTACATGTATTGATGGAATAAATAGCAATGGCTCAATTCACAAATAGCAATTCCCTATTGCATTGTTGGATTGAGAACAACAGAATGAATAACACAGACATTACACAAAAACAGAAACATTAGCGTAAGAGTATTGATTTTAAGTATTAACTTGATTTTTCATTTATAGAATTATATGGTTGTGATTAAAATAAGGACAGTGGGGCAATGGATAAGCACATTTGATGGCAGCCGAAGGATTTAAGTCTTGGATTAATTTTGTGTATTTGTCTTAGCTGAGAAAATATTCATTAGGCTTTTTTATATAAATGAAACCTCAATCCAATAAACAGAAAATGCTGGTAGACACAAATCTTGTGGCAGACAGGAAGTATGGATTAACCTATTTTTCTGTTCCAGTTTACAGGTTTATTTTTCTGAACGTAGTAAATGAACTGTATTTGTTGTACAGTAACAAAGGAGGCCGAATTATGGTCTGGCTGCTGTGTTGTGCTGAACAAATTTGCTGTGTCAAGAGGAGCACAACATTAATAAAGTGAATAAAGTAAGATCTTAAATCTCCCATAACAAGTTATTAAAAGCACTGTTTAGTTCAGTTCAGCTGTAATCGGTCTGTCTGTCTGTCTGTCTGTCTCCACTTCATTGAGCATAGCTGATCCATATAAGGAGGCATTAACTCTCTTGTCTTCTGTAGAACTTAATGCACCTAAATTGCATTTTACTGTTTGAGAGATTAAAAGCTCTTGCCAGTTCATTTTGTTTTACAAGTCATGTGCATGTGTATTTTGTGTTCTTGCATATGTTTCTGTCTGCATGTCATAGAGACCAGCAAATTGATACTACTACTGAGAGCCTGGGAAAACCATTTGTGCTCACTGGCTTTGCTGACTAAATTTTTTTTGTATATTATATTAAGCTTTTAAAGTCTCTAACTACATTGTTTAAAAAAAACCTCATAAGCTTGCTTATTGCATTGGATTGGAGTTGGCACCTACGTACATTCCCAACAATAAAACTCAACTTAAGACACCCTCTCACACAGTTAAAGTGAAGTGGAGACAGAATATATGTCATGGCAGAGTGCAGCGGGAAAAAGAGGAGCATAGCTCTCCTGTTTTGGAGAAGTGTCTGTTGTTATTAACCATAAAGAGTGGCTCGAGTGCTGTAAGGACAGAAAAAAAGGGTCTGTGGTTGTGGTCCAAGACACACATATTGTAAAACAGATTTAAGCTACTCTTAATTTACTTAACGCCATTTCATTTGAGCAAAACAATCAAAGGAAAAGTCCAAAAAAAGAGTGTAGACCTATGCTAATAAAGACCAGACACACAAATAGGAACCACAAAACAAAAGCAGCAGCAGTGTTAATGGTCGTCTTGGGAACAAAGATAAAATAAGATCACAGAAATAAGAAGAGGTGTTGTGTTTTCTGATTATTTTTTATTTGTATCATCTATCATAATGGTGATAGGACTGTGAGCAAGTCAGAAACATAAGTTAAAACACTTTTAATCACAGCCTGTTCTGAAAAAAATGTCTGATTAAAATACTTCAGCCCTTCCAAATGTAAAGTCCCACTACCTGTTCCAGTTTGTTCCTCATTGGCGGTGGCAAGCCTTTCTGGATCTTAGCACACAGGATTGATCTCTCCATTAGGTTTAATTCTGGATAATTTCCTGTGACATTTCTCCACACTTGGTAGGCTCTTGAAACATAAGCTCTCAGATTGTCCTCTTTTCCCAAAGCTTCATAAAGGATGTTATCCGGGTGAAAGTTTGTTGGGAATGTCTCTCTCAGAGTTGTCCACATTCAGCCTCTTTTGGCTGCAAACAGTTCTGCATCATTCACTGCTGTTCCCATGTATCGTTCCATCCCTGCTCTCTGAAACATTTCCTCCATGGCAGGGACATCAAAGATGTTAGCTCAAAGTCTCTTTACATCTCTTGTGGCCAGCTGTGTTCCCATGCAGATCTCTTCCAGCTTAGAAATCCATGGATGATTGCCATCGTGCAGACTCGGTAGCTTTTCCAAGATGTCTGACACATTAGTGTTCTTCCAGGCTCTGTCCTATTGCAATCATATTGCTGTTCAGTTTTTCTCTTCTCGTTTCAATATCTGGGCACCTTTTTTTTCCATTTTGTGGAAATCTTTCAAATATCTTTAAAAAGGGGATTATTTTTCTCAACTAGATCATGTTCTAAACTCTTGTGTCCTTCTGTGACATTGTGACAGCTTCGAAACTTCTCTGTTTCTAAATCTAACAACCTTTCTGAGAAAGTACAATTGTTTCCACCGTGCTATGGAATTATAGCATGTGTATAGCAGATATACTCTTCTAATAACTTGATCTAATTGTTAACTAAATCCTCAAATAACTAACTTAATCACCTAATCTTTATTGCTCAATTTGTTGGCAAGTTTTTGTTACTATGAAGGTCAAATATGTTCTCTCATACATGTACATGCAAGCAAATACATTTCTTCAGAATACTCAATAAAGACTAATACAAATAAAGAACACACTTGATAAACTCAAATAAAAGCAGGTGGAAAGAGTTTGCTGGATGAAAAAACACTGGCCTTTTGATCTGAGTGGATCAGGACACCCTCTGTCATCAGAAGAGAGTGCTGCTTGTGGCTTGTCTGGTTTTCTCAAGAGAGCCTTCACAGAGGGCCTCTGCAATTTGACTCTCCCCACCTTCGTCTGCTACTGTCTTTCTCTCAAAGACAAATAAACAAAAGAGTTCAACGCTTGATAGATGTGTTAAATCTCCTATATTCAACAATATATTGAACAACAGTTAGAGAAACTTTTCTGCAACCTTTAATCGTTTCAGTCTTCAAACTTCTCTTATCTGTTATTTTTTCCTTTTTTCTTCTTTCTTTTTTTGTCATGTCCAGCATTAAGGCAGGTAGAATGAGGATCTGTCCGCTGTGTCATGCTGAGCAAATTTATTCTGTCAAGAGGAACTATATGTATATACGTGTATACAAAGTTCCTCTTGATAATCTGAATTCTTTATTTTAGTTACATCTCAGTTCAACAGAGTTTCCATGTATTGCTGGAAACGACCGGAAGGGACAGAAAAAAGTATAAGAAAACAAGAGAAAAGGAAAGAGAACACAAACACACCACAAAAAAAATGCAATCTAACCACCCATACTTTGCCATCCATCACACCTGTTCATAAATTAAGAGGGAAAAAAAAGGATCTCATGAGCTCCCTCGGAGTAAACGAATAGGAATAAAGAAGAATGGCTGCTACTACATAATCTAAAGGAGATCTTAGTGACTGTGTCATCATGCAGAACGTAAAAGTGCTTGCAGGAAAGTGAACATGCTCAGGCAACCCCCTCTACTCAAAAGGTTAGAGGTCGGCTAGTAGAATACCAAGACTAGGACACGCGGCAGCCAGTCCCAAACAAGGACCCCTGCCGCCCCACCCCGGAGCCAGCCCACCATCCACCCAGGAGGCGGAACAGGGAGGTCTCGGCCAGAGCCCCCCGCAGCCTGGGGGAAAAGACCCCGGCAAGCCCAGGTCAGTAATCGCAAACGCTGTCAGATGCCCAGGGAGCCCAGGGAGGGCAGAGTGCAGACCCAGAGCCCTAAGAGTCCAGAGGCAAAAATGACCTTGACACTCCCCATTCCCCCCACCCATTGATGATTGTGAGATGTGTGCTGTCTGTAGTTAAAATTAAGGAGCAAGGACCAGACCATGCTTGGGGTAGGGCTACCTAAATAGCCCCACTAATGGCCGCTGCTAGAGGTTCAATAACAATCGCGAACAGTAATGGAGAAACAGAGCAGCCCTGTCTGGTGCCTCTCTGCAAGCAGAAGCTTGGAGAAGTTTGGTTGTTGGTTGTTGTAATCCAAATCATATTTATTTAATGTTGCAAATAAAAATTTCCAGTTTACACTGTCAATAGCTTTTTCTGCATCTAAAGAGATTATTGTGGTCTCCAAATTATGTAGCCTATAGTAGAATAATCTATTAGGTTAATTAATCAGCACATGTTAGCGGAAGAGTTTCTTCCTTTTATAAAACCGGTTTTGTCAGGATGTATAATGAGAGGGGTTATTTTTGTTAGGGTTTATGGGTTGGGATTAGTTTGGTTTCTTCTCGTTGTCTTCCACTTATCCAGGGTCGGGTTGCGGGGGCAGCAGCCTAAGGAGGGAAGCCCAGACTTCCCTCTCCCCAGCCACATCTGCCAGCTCATTGGAAGGGATCCCGGGGAGTTACCAGGCCTGGCGGGACAGATAATCTCTCCAGCGTGTCCTTGGTCTCCCCTGGGGCCTCCTCATGCTGGGAAGTGCCCGGAACATCTCACCAGTGAGGCGTCCAGGAGGCATGCACACATGATTGATGTGCCTGCAGATCACCGACTCTCTGAGACTAGCGTTTTCCGCAGCCAGCACGTCCACCTGCTTTTGGATTAACTCCAGTGAGTCACGGATTGCCTGGAACTCTTTATGAAGCATCTCCAGAAGGCTCAAATGGGTGTCTAAGCTGCTTAGTTTTTTTATCAATGGATAAAAGAACATCTGTCGAGTCTTCATTAGATGGTGAAATGGCCGGATGCGAGTCCGCCTCTCGTGGCGTCTTAACCCTTTGATGCACAACATGGGTCAAAAGTGACCCAGCCAAGTTTTTATCATCTGTATCTTTGCAATAACA
>JBAMHX010000016.1:22231676-22244870 GCA_037177515.1 Pseudomugil tenellus
TTACCACATACTATACCATGTAGAAAAGCATTTTTCTTATAAGGATTAAAATAATATCAGGTATAGTTCCTTTAATTATGAAGGAACTAATCATTAACTAATGGACCAATAGGTGAATCCACAAGCACTGTACCGTACCGTACAGTCTTCTTCTGCTTATCCAGGGTTGAATCGCGGGGGCAGCAGCCTTAGGAAGGAAACCCAGACTTCGTTCTCCCCAGCCATATCATCAGGAGGGATCCCTCCGGATGAACCCACATGCCAGCCTTATTAGTGGTCTTTTGGTCAATCATCAGGAAAAAGACAGAAATTATGAAGCACTTTTCACCCCGTACATTCTGCATGGCAACACAGTCATTGTGATCTCTTTCAAGTTTATTCACTTGCAGCTATTTTTCCTTATGTTTGTGTGAGCTTCAGATCTAAGTTAAGATACATTTATTTATATATTTTGCTTGTTCATCTCTGGTGTTCCTGGCATTTGCTGATTTTGTCTTCCTCCGGTGAGCTCATGAGATACACTTTATGTTTATGTTAAGCTGTGGTGGATGGTATAATGTGTGTAGTTAGATTGTAGTGTTTCTTTTATGGTGAGCTTCTGTCCCGTCTTTGTGCCACCTTTGATTTCCCTTTTCTTTTTTTCTGTTGTCTTTCTGTCCTTTCTCAGTCCTCTCCAGTCGGGTCCAGCAATTTTTATAAATTCTGTTGAATAAATATTTATTTGAAATAAATAAACTATTCAGACTACCAAGAGGATCTTTGTATATACATAAAGCTCGTCTTGACAAAGCACATTTGCTCAGCACAACCCAGCATGCTGGAAAAGACAAGTTAAAAATAAAATTGAAACTGTTCATCCTCACTATGGTATCTATGCATATCCAAAAAATGAAAAATTTAAATTGAATATTATTTAAGTCATGATGTTAAAACAAAGAATCTGTGGTGGAAATAACAGCGTTAAAATAAACACTGTTACTAACGGCAACACTTTTTCAGTAACATGCTATATAATAATTATTTTTTCCATTGTTAAAATGCCATTACCAATGTACCATGCCGTTACTGTGCCTTACTAAAGCTTCACTAAAGCCGTCATCAGACTTTGTTCACACAGAGAAAGGATCTGCATTCTGCAAATGTGTGATTTTGTTTCCTCCTGTGGAGAGGGAGTGGTACTCTACAGATTTTATGAATGGAGCATGTTACGACCATAAAGTCACTCGCAAGATGATGCCGAGAGATGAGGTCATTTCACAACAAAACACACACCTAAGAGGATCTTCTTCTGCTCTTATTATTTCATTGATCATAAACCAACAGAACTGCATCCAGATTGAGAATTAAATCTGACCTACAAACGATCATCAGCAAATTAGAGGCGAAGGCTAACTAGATAGTATGACACCTGCTTCCACCTGCAGACGCACAGCACAAAGAGCCTGTAAGTACTCTGATTATTAGTGCAGGTTAGTTCATGAAGCATCTTTTATTTCTTACCATATTTTTATGACTATAGGGTTGATTTAAAAGTCTAATGTGTGGTTTTTGTGTGACTTTGAGAAGCAGCTATCGGAGAGGACAGCATCAGAACCGAGTAGAGAGAAGTATGGCCGCAGTGAAAGAACAAGTGAAGTAAATGAACACAAACAAACAGCTTAATAAAAAAGGAAGAAATTGACTATAAAACCATAAATACTCTGCCGCACGCTCTGTTTACATTGGATCCCTGCCAGAAACACAGACTTTTTGGCAGCTTAAATACCGAGCCGCTGCAAGCAGCATTGGAGACTGTAGCTATCTGTCATCGATAAGCTAATCAAATTAAATGAATTTTAAAAAAATTTCAGGGACCAGAAAAGAAGTTGGGATGCAGCAGTAACGAGTGACCGAAAATAAACCCACATTTTTCACATCCTGAATTCTGATCGCGGTGAACGGAGCTAAACAACTGGAGCCCTGAGACCCGTATCCATCTTTGAGATTTGGCCATTGTTTGAGTAATGAAAATGTTATTTTTAAGTTTTTTCTGTAGCAGTATTACCTTTTAAAACAGTACTATTTTATCATTATTGCTAATGTAGCCAGAAGAGCGAAAGAAATTTCGGCATAATTTTACGCAATGGATTATGGGAACGGGTGTCCGCCAAGAAAGTAATGGATAGCCTCACCATTTGCTCGTTTATTTTTACATGAAAAAACTCAAAAATGTACATCCTAAATATAAAGACCACAAAGCCAATCTGCAAAGCCCATCAATTTTGGTGAAATAACTATTATTTCTCATAACTTAAATTATTTCACTTATAACAATATACTAATAATCATCACAAAAATTCCGCTTGCAATGGCATTATGTAGGCAAACTGCATATTACATCAGTACTTCCATAACCTTTTTCTGCAATCCTACCATCCCTAACAAATGCACTCCAACACAATGAAACATGAAGAAATGCACCACAAAAGAGTACTGTTTGTCACCAAAATAGTCACACCTTTTTATTGGATGCCATTCATGACGCATGCGTTGCATTTTTAAATACTAGTCAGCTTGTCTCCATTTTATCTGGTTTTGTATCGTTTTAAAGTGAAATCTTTGTAATACCACCTAGTCTAGATTAATTTTAACAGAGGAGAAAGAACCTTTATTCTTTCAAACACAGTAAGTCGTGTTTTCCGAAAACTTCTACACTGACAGCGTGGGAAAATCTGATCAGCTGAGATCCCGACAAGGCCCAGTATAATGATGGAGGAAGCCAGAGCCAAAAGGAAATTAACAGGATTTATTATGAAGGATGAGAAGTGATGAACAAAACCTGTAGGTGGAGGAGTCCAGGAGTGATGCAGGGACAAGGAGCAGGAAGGCAGACTGCGGGGAATCTAGAATAACAGGGAAGCCAGGAGCAGCAGGAACAAGCATATGTTTTACATTCAATGTCCGACTAAGGAAAGACTGGTGAACTGAGGGATATAAAGCTGTGAGGTAATCAGGAACAGGTGTAGGTGATAGACGATAATGAGTCTGGTGACAGGTGACAGTGATTGGGCTGATAGTCTGGAGTAGGCCATGAAAGTACCCCCCACTTAAAAGGGCGGACACCGGACGGCCCAACTAGGGCGGAGAGAGAGGGACGAAGGCAGAACGAAGCTAGGTAAGGAGGTTGACAAGGAGGCCACAAGGACAGGAGGTCCGTGTCCGGCCCAGAGGCCGCAGGGACAGGAGTTCCGGATCCAGCGGATGGCTCAGAGGCTGAAGACACAGAAGGTCTGGAGGAGCAGGAAGAGGAGCACATTCCTCTGGACCAGGAACCAGCCGAGGACTAAGAGGAGCATCCCGACCCGTGACCCCCTCGGAGACAGGAACTGGAGGAGCATCCAGCCGTGAGACCTCCTGGAAGACAGAAACTGGAGGAGCATCCACCCGTGGGACCTCCTGGAAGACAGAAACTGGAGGAGCATCCACCCGTGGGACCTCCTGGAATATAGGATCTGGAGTCAGACGCTGTGGAGCAGGATGGGACCTGGGCGCTGGAGTCGGGCCCAGTTGCTGCTGCGACACTGGCGAGTAGAGCTGCTTCAGTGACACTAGCGTGGAGAGCTACTGCTGCGACACAGATATGGGGAGCTGCTGCTGCGACACTGACGTAGGTCTCCCAGGCAACGTGGAACGTGGTGCCGCGGGAGACAGAGCGGGACGCCCCCCAAAAATTGTATGGATAATTTGGGGAGGTGCAAGGCTGGTCTGGCGGAGACAAGCAGGGTTGGACTGGCGGAGACGAGCAGGGCTGGACTGCCGGAGATTCGGGAGGGTCGGAGCAGAGCTGGGTCAGGAGGAAGACATGTCTTTTTGCATCCTCCCACAACTCTGGCATGCCCTCCTGATCCAGGGCTTCCAGATATCCAGCGATCATGCTCACAAACTGTTTGGCAGCTTCCAGCTTTTCTGGGATGGTGTAGAGGCCCTCCATACAGTCAACGTATGGAGGGCGAGTTTGGAACCATAGAAAGGGGATGGGTATCTGGCTTCCGGTTCCAGGTCCAATCCCAGCTGTAAACCCACTAGTTCATCAGATGTGATGACATCAATGGGCTTGGCAGGTCTCCGTCTCCTGGATTTTCTTTGTGTTCGGTTTGTGTCAGACATTCTGTAACGATGGAATGAGTTGGAGCCAAAAGAAAATTAACAGGATTTATTATGAAGGAAGAGGAGTGTTGAACTAAACCTGTATGGAAGGTGGAAGAGTCCAGGAGGGATGCAGGGAGGAGCAGACTGTGGGGAATCCAGAATAACAGGGAAGCCAGGAGCATCAGGAACAAGCATATGTTTTACATTCAATGTCCAACGAAGGAAAGACTGGTGAGCTGAGGGATATAAAGCGGTGAGGTAATCAGGAACAGGTGCAGGTGATGGAGAGTCCGGTGGCAGGAGACAGTGATTGGGCTGATAGTCTGGAGTAGGGCATCACACCCAGCAGCTGTTAGCTAGTTGCTAACGTTAACAGAGCGCTCAAATGGCTGCTGACTGTGTGAGTTGCTTACGTCTGGCCGAAAAAGTAACTGAACTGGAGTCACGGATATGCAGCCTGCACCAGAGGCTGAATTCAAGATGGATACCGTTACAAGAGACTCTCAGCCAGAGTTCCATGCACAGGATGTAGCCGCTTCTGCAGCAGAATCTCTGTATTTCTCTAAACATAGTGACTTACCTATTGGTGAGACAGCTCTGAGGTGGTGGACTGTAAGGTGCTGGGTTGTTAGCAGTTTACAGCTGTTACTATCCTAGAGTGTCGGCCAAAACGCTACTTAAAAGCTAAACACTCATACGGATAGAGTTATAGTATCTATTATTATTATTATTATTATTAACATAATGTATATAACACTACACTTATTATTGCTCTTAATAAATGCACTCAGCACATCCAACTGCTAATATAGACACATTCACTAAGGTAAACGCTCCTTACAGTCAGCGCAGTCACAAAAACCTACTTTTGTCATAAACACACACCACTTGAACTCAACCACCGTCAGTCAGCAGGGCAAAAAGGGGTAGAAATTATTAGCTCTTTAACACCAGGTTTCTCCGCCATTTCTCTCAACAAGAGGATCCCCACAGGCAGGCATTCTGAACGTCTCTGCTCTTCCATCCGCAGTTCACCAACAATGATGCACTAGGATAGAACGTCCTCTGGTCGGCACTGTAGTAACTACTTCCAACAAACCCATAATGGAACATATGCCAGCTAATAAGGGCCTTTTGTACATCACCATTTACAAGATAGATTCTGCTTTAGTAAAGGAGCTTTTATTTGTCAGCCCAACACTGAGGTTTAAGTTGGTTCCTGTGTTTCATTTACTGAATCACAATTAGAAGTGGTACTAATATACAGATTAAGCAGAAATGAAGAGTTATACAAGCGCAAACTGTGAATGGGGGACTGTGCCATGTGTTGTTACACTGGCGCTGAGTGGTCTCTGTGCTGTGTGTGATGGTTGGCCCTGCATGGGCTTTAGGCGCTTTGTGAGTGCGCTGCCCACAGGAAGTTCCCACTGCTCTGGGTATCAGGGTGGAAAATGAGTGTTTGTTGCTCAGGCAGAGAAGAGACCCATCATCCTGAGTGGTTTAATGTTTATGTAACAAGGGTTGGTCAAAACTCCCCAGCCAACCCCTCTCTGTCCCCTCTCCCTCTTTCCCCCCTTCTCTCCATTTCTCTCTCTTTCTCTTTCTCTCACACACACATACATACACACACACACATATAGACACATTTGTAGAGACACATGCACACATCATATGGATCACTGCTTCTCATCCTTTTTTCTCACAGAAGAAGTAAAAGGCACCTGTTTAATTGAGCCTGAGGTGTTGGATTTTTTTTTTGTTTTGTTTATTTCTAGCTTCAGGAAATGGGTTCTTTTGTGAGAATATTTTCATGAGAAAGTTTATCCTGCTGTCTGTTTAACACCTAAGTGCAGTAACTACAAAGACTGGAATTGGGATATCGACACTCCAGCTTTTATTTGAAATAAACAGCAGTTTTTCATTGTCTGAAAGTGACAACATGGAGACCCTCACTAGATGCTGCAGGGGATGTCACTGTCACATGGTGTAACCATGACAATTTTCACAATAGTAGGACAACCTTGTAAAGAGGGAAGTGTGTCATATAACACAAGTTGTTACTGTAAATAGTATAATGTACTGTAATGTGAAATGAGGAAGTTTTCTTAACCTGAATGAGTAGTTTTGATTTTCATAAATTTAATCAAAGACCAAACCTGATCAGAAATGATGTATGTAGCCTAAATATGTTACAAGAACAATGACACCCCATCAATATTTACTTGTGAATTTATACCGAGAGGACATTAATTCAGGTCTCCGTTAATTCAGGTCTCCATAACCACTGGTTATAACACCTTTTGGTGTCATAACCCAATCCTGTGATTATATTTGTGTCTTCATTCATGACATTTGTCTGTGTTCTTTGTTTTATTTTGGGCACTAACGTCTGGTCTTATTTTAGGCACCTTCACTTCCTCCCCTCCGGTAATCAGCATCTCCCCCATGTTTAAATGTTCCCTGATGTGGTTACTCTGCTTATGTATGTTCCTTCCCTGCCACGTTGGTACTTTTTGTAAGTCAAAGTTTTACACTGGTTCACCATTTATTCCATTGACACAATGTATTTTAAAAGGATGACAGCTGGAGGGAATTTGTTTTACAAATTATAAAGTTCTGTATGTAGAGAGAAATTAAATTTATTGCTGTCATGCACATATACTGCTCTTGGCCTCCTGCTCTCGGCCTCATCAGCCCTGCACCTGGATTCATTAGCCCAAACACATGCACTTGTTCCCAACTCCCTCATTGGCTACATAACCTCCACTTCTCCAGTTACTCCCTGTCAGACATTGATGTTGACTTTACAGACTTCTGCTGCATGCACGCTCCCTGGCATCTGTCTTCCATAGAGATGAGAAAAGCAAGGCTTCATAAAACATTGAGTTAAGTTTGACCACTCCCTGAGATCAACACCTTGTGTCGAAATATTTGACCTAATCAAAGACCCCCACCTGTTGGCTGCGGGTGTGTAATGTATCAGAGGGAAAGCGCTGACATGATTCCTTCACTGCATGTCTGTCATCCGAGAAGTCATTCATTACAATCGCAAAGCAATTTGGTTCAGTATGGACTGCAGGCTAGAAAGGGTGGGCTATGTCAGCAGGCAGGGCAGCCACTCCATGATCCGCAACCACTTGCTGCAACAAACAAACACAGCATTAACACCCAGAAAGAGGCACACAAGATAATTACACACTACACAGCACACTATGGGGGTTCACCACACACAACCCCTTTAAGAACCATTAGAACAGCAGGTAAGGTCACACCCACACTTGGTGCAGGTACGAAACAGAGTGCTGCCCGACCCGCTACCCCTCCCCCCTTAAATATCGCCTGTCAGAGACCTAAAAGGTTATAAGTACAATCTATAAAACATTCAATTCACATTAAAACAAACAAAAAGAATATTACATAACATTACAGTCATTTAGCAGACGCTTTTCTCCAAATCGACTTACATCTGAGAATAAGAACAACACAAGCAGTAAATCAAACAATACAGGACATCATAGATAAGTGCAGTCGAACTGCTGTAGTCTAGTTGGGCACAGGTGTTGCCTGCAGTGCTAGGGGCACTGAATTTTTTTTTCCCTATGTTCATTAGATCTGAGTTTTCGCAAAGTTCTAGAACAAATTTCCCAAGTTAGTATAATTTTTATTGATCACATTTAAGTGCAGAAATGTTCCTTAAAGAGCTTCGTCTTTAGTCTGCTTTTGAAAGTAGATAAGGAGGTGCCTAGTGCCGACAGCGGCTCACATTCCAGAGGGGAGCAACAGTGCCATGCCCAAACTGCAGCGTTGGCAAGCTCGTTTCCCCATCTTTATCACCCTCAAGCGGTGTGGTCCTCTCTCTCATATCTTTTTTTATACTCTTTTTATTTTCGGCTAAGTCTGATCAATATATCTTTAATAACAAGATATGTACCTCCATCTTTTAAGACAGCTGTAATCAAACTTTTACTTGAAAAACCAACTCTTGATCAAAAACTGGTCGCTAATTATAGACCAATATCTAACTATCCCTTTACATTTAAAATTGTGGAGAAAATTGTTTCTACTCAACTATGTGCCCATCTGCCCAGAAACAATCTCTTTGAGGAATTTCAGTCTGGATTTAAAGCTCATCATAGTACAGAGACGGCACTGGTGAAAGTTACTAATGATCTTTTTATGGCCTCAGATAAAGGTCTCCTGTCTGTTCTTATCTTGTTAGATCTCAGTGCTGCATTCGACACCATAGATTTTCTCCTTTTGAACTCAGACAAGATTGAGGTCGTTTTTGGGCCTCAGTGTCATGCCCTGCTCCAGCCTGTCAGCCCAGTTACCATCACCTGCCACCAGACTCGTAATCCCCGATCACCTGCACCTGTCAGGGCAGATGGCTGCCTTACCTGCTGGAGGTTTTGACTCCTGTTAAAAGGGAGTTTTCCTTCCCACTATCGTCTCATGCTTTCTCAGGATGGGAGATTAGATTGAATCTTGATCGAAGTCAAGATTTGATGCAATCTTGATGGCTATTTTTTTTTAATTGGCGATCTCTGTGAAGTGCTTTGAGACGACATTGTCATGAAATGGCGCTATACAAATAAAGTTGAATTGAATTGAATGATGCTCTCCAAATTCAAGATTATCAGTGAAATAACACTTCTAATCTCAATGGGCTTGAAAAGAAAGAGAAGAGGATTCAGGGCAGGAGTGAGGCAGAGAGAAAACGATGGAGATTTAAATCGTTTCTTCCAGTTGTTATGAAGGGTAACGTTAGCTCGCTATCTAAGAAAACTGATGAGCTCTAGGTTCTAACAGAACATTTCCCAGACTGTAATACATCTGTACACGGCTTCAAGACGGTCCGTGAAGACCGCAATAAACAACTGAGCAGAAAACTAAAGGGAGGTAGAGTTGCACTACTGGCTAACCAGCGTTTGTGTCATCCTGAACATGTCACTGTTAAAGGGAAGATCTGCACAAGAGACATCGATCTGCGAGCTGAAATGAGCCTACATGCTAACACCATGAGCCTACAGCTTTCTTGTCACACCTCCACTCTGTCACCCTGCAACTCAGTCAAAGACCTGAACACAACCTCACACAACACAATCTCCCTCCACATCTCCTGGGTGTCAAGTCCAGATGGTGTCAGTCCCAGAGTTCCCTGCTCAAAACAACTATGTCTGATTCTCCAGCACCAGTTCAACACGAGTCAGAAAAGAATCCCAGTGATGTAGAAAACATCCTGCTTTCTTCCAGTGTCTTAAAAACTCCAACCAGCTGTATCCAAGCTTCATGAATTTAATTCGGAATTATTTATTTCGTAAAATAATAATTAGAAATTAAAAGCATCGTGTAACCGTACCCATTGACTTGGAAAACCTGGAAAACATAAAAAAGTGGGAAGAAGTTAATGCATGTTTATGTTGTAAGTCATTAGTCAGTCTTTTGCCAGGAAGGATCAAAGCCCTGATGCCCTGGGTATTTATAAAAGTGCTGTATGTTGTGTTTCTTTACGTGTATCCAAAAAAAGATCACCATCCTAAAGATCCAACAGGAGTTTTTTTTTTGCTCAAAAGGTCTGTTTAATTGCTAAAAAAGTGATCTCTTCTGAACCTCTGTCAGGTACACAAGCTGGCTATGCGCGTGTGTGTGTGTGAGGGGGGAGGGGGGTTAATGTGCATTCAGACTCAAGCTTTTGAAAACTCTTTGGATTGGACTGAAGTGGAAAGCAGCAG
This sequence comes from Pseudomugil tenellus, assembly GCA_037177515.1. Classification (NCBI taxonomy): domain Eukaryota; kingdom Metazoa; phylum Chordata; class Actinopteri; order Atheriniformes; family Pseudomugilidae; genus Pseudomugil; species Pseudomugil tenellus. The sequence goes on from JBAMHX010000016.1 coordinate 22,241,537, forward strand.
ATTTCCAAGGAATAAAACTATCTGACCTGTAGAGACCTAGTGGGGGTCTCATCTAATTTCATCAAACTTCAGTAAGTGGTAGTAAATGATTTAATCAAGGGGTCAGTTTTGCAGCCAAGTTCCCATTTGTCTCAGTCAGTGAGATTCAGTGTTTTATTCACATTCCAAGTGAAGCACAAATCTTCAAACAAAAAACAGAGACAGAATAAACAAGTAATTTTTTGTCTCCTCATCTGCTTTATCCCTTTTTTGGCCCCTTAGCTAGCCTCTCACAATCCTCCCTTACCCTCTGTGTCTCTCCATCTTTACACTCATCTTTTACCTCTTAGCATTTGGTAATATCATTTTGTACACTGTGAGACAATTGCTTCAGACACTGCCATTCAATGTTGTGGTGGACATCCACGATGTGAGAAGAATGTGATGCCAATTGGCTCTCTCAACAGTGCTATTTCAGATCTGTGACACCAGAAAACACAGTCATTGGTCCGTAAATAGAGCAGTGGTCTGTGATACACTTTAAGAACCAGAGAGGGAAACATGGTGTAGATTTACATTTTTTGGGAGGAGATCCAAACTAAACTAAACTAAAAAGACTGTATTGAAATAACTGGATAAAGGAGTAGATGGCGTGACTGGGCAGTATCTTTGAATATTCCTTTTCTGCATGTCCACTTACAGTTTATTTGAAAGAAAAAACAGATAAATCTACATTATTTAAATTAATCAAACAGAAAATTTTAAAATGAACCTATAATCAGTTGTTAATGCTATAAAAGTGAACAATAAGATAAAGTGGCAATGGTAAAATGGATAATTGTAAAAGCCAATAGTTATTAGGTATGATTAGAACCTGTCAGTGGAGACAGGTGAAAAAACCTCAACCTGCATGAACAGTCTGTGTATGCAAAATAGGTTATTACAAGCTATGTTATGTTATGCTCTATGTTACAGGGATGGGTATCGTAGGAGCAGGACTCATTCCCAGAGGTCAGCTTATCAGCCCTACTGCTTGGTATATCCTATTACTTTAGCTCAAAATTGCCCTCAGAAATTCTTAATGTAGAGCTGAGGAAACTTTGGAAGTGTTGGAAGTCTGGAAATGATTTATTTATCTGGACAAAAGCCCCTTTCCACTAAAAAAGCATGTGAGCTTCTCTCAGACCTCAAATGTCTTCAGGACCCAAACCAATGAGCAAACTAAACTGGGGAAAAGCCTGCTGCAGATTTTCACTCATTCCCCTATGCTCTTGCTGCAACATCATGATATGATCACAGTGAACAAAAGAGAATATTACATCATGCCTGTCTGAATATAACAGAGGTCACTCTGTGCAGATGTGAGTTTTATAGTGTTTTGTTAGAAAGAGTGTATATCACTCTGGATAAAGTGTGTGTGATGACCTGCTGATCCCCACAGTCCTAATCTTGAGTATGTCATGAAAGAGTGTTTATAGGTGCATACCCAAGAGGAAGATACCCACCCTTCACCATCCTCATCTGCATCTTAACAGTTCCTGTTGTTTGGGACCAACTATATAGGGAGTCATTAATGTAGAAGTACACACAACACTGCCAAGTCAAGGAGGAAGGAGGGATGTAGAGAAGCTTTAAACAAAGGGACATTTTTAGAAAGGTCCTCTTGAATGAGGAAACAAAGGAGGGAAGTGACAAGATGTTACACAGGAGGAAATCTGAGGGTCACCAGTGGCATCACAGACACGACAGGAACTGTCTCACACAAAACAATCTTATTTTACTGTTGTTTCTGTTGCAAAATCCAAAAGAAAACCACTGTGTTTTATCAATGGATATTTGGCTCATATACACTGGTGAACTGGTAAATCTGTAGCACCAAGAGAACATTACATAAATGACACAATCAAATGAATTGTTACTGGCTTTATTCCAGACCAATAATGAAATCTAAATTATTAAATCAAAACAAACTTTATTTATAAAGCGCTTTATAAAGAACTGTTATTCAAAGTGCTTTACATTAGAATTTAAAACATTAGACATTCAAAACAATTATGCATGTTCATAAATCCCCCCTGCCATAAACACCACACATACACACAAGCATACGCAGATATACAACTACGTTAATGAAAAGTGAAAAAAACTATTTAAGAAATAATAATAATAATAAATAATAAAATAAATAGATAAATTATAGGCTACATTAGGCTAGGTACAGATAGACCAGAGTCAAAGATAACGCGCAGGTGTCTGACTTGTGGAGATGGATTAAAATACTGTGCTTGTAATTTAGGCAAACGTTTCTCTCTCTGGGCCTCTGGACCAATGACTAAAACCTCAGTCTTGTCCTGGTTAAGCTGTAGAAAGTTTGATGTCTAAAATGTAGTTAAAAATGCATCCATTTGCCTGGTGTCATCAGGAGACAGGGAGATGTAAAGCTGCGTATCTGCATAGCAGTGAAAGTTCCACATGAGTTAGAATCATTTGGAAAATGCTTAGCTTTTTAGAAGATACTGTTGTATTGACAGAGCAGGAAACAAAAAACACACTTCTTCTAAAGAAAGCTCTGGACAGTGAAGCTAAAAAGCAGTGCAGAAAAAAGCAGATGCAAAAAACGGATGATGACTCAAGTGTGTAAGGATATAATGTTCAGCTATGACCATCAATAACTGTAATCCGCACATAAATCCAAAGTATTTCCTGTGGAAATTTGTAAAACTAGAAGGTGCAAAATGGAAGTTACAAAGTGAAGAAGATCGGATTTATAGACCCTACAAGATATTGAAATTTCCCTCTTGAAAGAAGTATTTTTCCAATTTATACACTTTAGATATCAATGTGGGTACACACAAAAACCTTACCCTACAACTCCGGCTACTGACTTTCTCTAACATCTCCACTGTCAGCTGACGTTTCAAAGTTCATCCGGTTGTTCTTCATCTTATTATTTCAATGATTTCTAAGAAACTACTGAGGATTTTCCAAATTTTCAGGTATCCAGGGACCGATCTATTTGTATACTAACCATAGCTTTAGCTAGCTAGCTGGTAACTGCTCATACAATGGCATAGCTAGTTTACTGGATTTGAATGCCTGGTGATTAAAATATCATTGTATTATGTATTAATGTATGTCGTCATGAAAGAATGGATGTATGTGATCTTGTATGTGTGTGTGTATGGAATCCTGAATGAATGATTTTATATATGTATATATATATATATATATCTATATATATATATATATATATATATATATACATATATATAAGATCAGAAGAGCACACACCTGCAACCCAAGCACATACAACTATAGAGGGGAACTCCCCGGACGTAGGAGAAAGGGGGGGGGG
>JBAMHX010000016.1:22266491-22281603 GCA_037177515.1 Pseudomugil tenellus
GTGTGTGTGTGTGTGTGTGTGTGTGTGTGTGTGTGTGTGTGTGTGTGTGTGTGTGTGTGTGTGTGTGTGTGTAGGCTGTTAGATGCCCGACTTGCTTGTGCGAGAATAAAAAGGGATTGAAAGTGAAAGCAGAAAGTTATGACTCCCATGGATGACGGATTCATTTGTATGTTTTAAGCAGGAAGTCATTTAAAATGGAGAAGATGTTATTTTTTTGTGAATGGTGGGAAAATGAAAGGAGAAGGACGTGCTTATTTAATGCAAAGGAAGTCTCAAAACAGAGCAGGTGGGGAACACAGGAGCCATTCACCATTCTCCTGTGACTGAGCACTGAAATAAAATGGATTTTCATGCTGACTCCTCATTGAAGGTGTCGCTGCCATCAAGTTTGGCACTTGAGCTGAACAGGTTATTGGTTACAAAACAAAGCAGATTTTTAGGACCTTTTGGTGCTGCTGATTTCATTTTCTGTTTGGTGTTTATCATAAATAAGCTTCTCTGTGTTTCCATTTTCCACAGTGTGTATCAGCTCTGGTCCAGCCTCTCGGAGTTTGTGCTGAGTACTTGAACTCAAGCCTTGTTCAGGTGAGCTCACACATCCTGACCTGTAACTCTCCATGTTTGTTGTCTTTCCGTCTTTTTCCCGGGATGAAATGATCCTTTGTGTTTATCATAACCTCTGTTCGGCATTCTGGTTGTGTTCTGTTTCTATTTGCAGTTTACTGTTTTGCTGCACCAGTCGTCCATGTAGCCCATATGAGTAACAAAGTCTCATGTTGTCATTTTCTAGCCCATGCTTGATCCAGTCATTCATAAGATGATCACATATGTACAGAACCTGGAGGAAAAAGACCTGAAAGATAAGGTAGTGTTTTTTATTTTCATCCTTTGCTGAATCTTCGTGGAATGATGTGGTTGTGTTCAGGAATTGAGAACAAAAGAGTTATTCTGGTTTATTTATGAATTGCTGCTGGTGCCAGTGATCCTGCTATGTGGGCAGTAAGCAATGTAACATTGAGATGGTTTCAAAAAGTGAGCATACTTTATAGTAATTGTGTCTTTTAACCTTAGCGTTTGGTAAGCATCCCAGACCTGCTGTCGGCCATCAAGCTGTTGTGCATGAGGTTCCAGAGGGAGCTAGTCACTGTAGTGGACGACCTGCGGCTGGACACGCTGCTACGTATGCTCAAAACTCCCCACTTCTCCACCAAGATGAACTCTCTCAAAGAGGTCTGTTGTCGTGGGTCCTCATGTATCTAAAACAGTGTGTCAAGGTCAGGTTTTTTTTCTAGAATGTCTCCTTGTCTTGCAGGTTACCAAGTTAATAGAGGAGAGCACAGTGTCAAAAACAGTGAAAAATGCCATCGACACGGATAAGCTGCTGGACTGGCTCGTGGAGAATTCAGTCTTGTCAATAGCATTAGAAGGTAGAGACATGTATCAGGACAGTCTGCGACTCAGCTCTCCCTACCTTTATCTTTACTAATGTACATCTTAGATGTGTTGAAGGCTTTGGTTTGAGCTCCACTCTCCACAAGTGATGCATTAAGCGCATGTTGTTGCAGGTAACATTGACCAGGCCCAGTACTGTGAGAGAATCAAGGGGATCATTGAGCTGCTGGGGAGTAAGCTGTCACTGGATGAGCTCTCCAAGATCTGGAGAATACAGGTTAGAGGCAAAACACTGAGTGTAAGAAGGTGTTTAAACAGCTTAGTCTACTTTAGATTAATAAAACATTAACATAAAATCTTTGCGTGTGCATAGATACAGACAGAATACTCAGGTTTGCATTTTTTTCTGTGCGGATGTTTCAGGCTGGCCAATCGTCAACTGTAATAGAAAACATTCATACAATAATTGCTGCTGCTGCTGTGAAGTTCAGCTTCGATCAGCTCACCCATCTCTTCATTCTCATTCAGAAGGTCAGTGCAGCACGTGAACTTTTGATTACTTATTTTCATTTAAACTAGTCTTTAAGTGCGTTTTTGTGATATCTGTAATATGTCTCAATGCTTTTTTTTTAAAGAGCTGGGAGGTGGAAAGTGACCGTGTCAGACAGAAGCTGCTCAGTCTGATTGGGAGAATAGGTCGAGAGGCTCGCTCTGAAACTACAACAGGAAAGGTATTTTTTTTTTTTACATTTTATTTGAGATAAAGCAAAGTATGATGGACTGAATTGTTTTTATAAAGAACTGATTCAAAACAAGAAAGCCAACCATGCTTAATTGAGCAAGCGCTCCAGGTTTTGCTGTGAAATTTTCCAGAGTCTGAGCTGTTGTATGTTTTTGTTTCTGCTCAGGTGCTTGAGGTGCTCTGGGAGCTGGCCCATCTCCCCACCCTGCCTACCAGTCTAGTACAACAGGCTCTGGAGGAACATCTTGGGATTTTGAGCGATGCCTATGCTGTCAAGGAGACTGTGAAACGCAGTTACATCATTAAGTGTATTGAGGATATTAAGAAGGTGAGACAGACATATTATTATTTGTAGTCTTTAGTTAGTCATGCAGCTCAGCACTGAGAAGGAACACACTTGGGGCCCAAACATTTTGCAGTCTGCTGTGACAGTTTACTCTACAGTTAACACTTTTTAACTTTATTTATTCCTACACAGTTGGGTCTTTTCCATCAAGCACCACACTTATGGCTACATTTATTCTACCTGTTTTTTATTGTCAAGAATATGTCAATGTATGTTTTTAATTCTATTACCACACTGATGACAGCTTACCGTCATGCAGGGCGCTGGAGCGCAGAAGAGGGGGTCAGAGAGTTAGAGGGCGATTCAAAACCTGCTTTTAGGGGACATGGATGTGTGTGTTTGTTGAGCTAAACGCCTTTCATAACACTGGTGAACTGTCGTCCTTGATGCCTTGTCATTGTAGACAGCAGACATGACACACTAGCAGGAATGTAAAACTGATGATGGCAAAATATGTGTTCACAGTTCCAATAACTTGGTGACTTTCACCATTTTTTTGGTTGTCTTCATGTTGATGCAGAGGTTTTCTCTGCACCAGTGTTCCACCTCCTACATTAGTCATTTTTTTTTTTTTTAGCTTTTCTTCAAAGTGACTTATATTTTTTTAGGTCAGAGTTCAATGTCTTGTCCACATTTCAACATGTAATCAGGGGAAGCCTGGAATTGAACCACCAACCTTCAGGTTGGCATACTATTAACTACGTGCACAATATGGCGCCGGGTTAAGTTCTGGCGCAGGGTATGCGCGCGAGTACTTCCGGTTTACTCGTTCTTTCATTGATTTGTTTGTGCATTTAAATTTTTGCCGTTATGTTAAAAGTCCAAGAAAGGCGACACTTTTCAAAGAGTTAGAACGTCAGGCTTTTATTGTTGTTGCCTTTTTGTACACATTCTTCGCGTCTCAACAAGACTATACGTTTTCATTCATTCGCTTTTTGTCCGATCATCCGAGTGGCTGAGGAAGATCCAGAGGGACAACTTCCCCCCAACTAAATACACCCGGGGTTGTTGTCGGCGTTTCAATGCCACAGATCTAAACGTGACTGAAACGGCTACAGAAGGGAAGCGATACCCGTTCTCTTCAGCTGGAATGGGTATCAATTACCTGCACCCAGACCCGGTTTGGGAACGGCGCCCACGGCCCGAGATTCCCGTTCCAGATTCTGTTTCTGAAGTGGAGATGGAAACGGACATATTGTCAGTGGACCATGACTACTGTGTGGCTCCAGAAACAAAGGTAAGAGCGTCTGAGCTGCCTGACGAGAACGAGGCTTTACATCAGAAAATAGCGGAGCTGCACCAGCGCTTTGGATGAGAGCGCCTGTCTGGTTCGGATCAGGACATATTAATGTTAATAATAAGGAGATTAAATTAGATGAGTGATGAAATATAATTTTGTCTTTTAGAAGCAATGAGAAGGAACTAACAAAATAATTTTTGGCCATGATCGAAAGAAGCAATTGTCCTGATCTAAAAAGAAAATAATTAAACCTCCACATTTTTTGTTGTCAATATGGCCCTAAAAGTCTGAAAAAGTGATTATGAACGTTTTCAGGTAAAAATAAAGGAGACACAGGCAGTGTGGGAGAAAATTGCTGAGGGTGAATGTGTATGTTTTTATATTTTATTTATGCAAAACAGCAGCACATTCATCAAGTTTATCAATTGGCAAACATTTATGATAATATAAATCAAACATTAAAGTGTGTGCACGTTTTGTTTTTTTGCTGATGTACAGCTTGATGATAACATGAATATATTTTATGGACAAAGTTAAATGCCTGAACAAATCAATGAAAGAATAAGTAAACCGGAAGTACTCGTGCAAACTCGGCGTCAGAACATAACCCGGCGCCATATTGTGCACGTAGTCAGTTGCTCTTACTTCCTGAGCTACAGACGTCATACACCAGGAGAGTGAACAGGAAGTAGCTCAGCATGCCACCCTGAGGAGAACCAGTGCTGAGAGTGATGGAGGAAGAGTTGGAGTTGTGAATCCTGACAGTCTGAGGTCTATTGGTCAGAAAGTCCAGAACCCAGTTCCCCAGTGGTGGAGAGCTTCTGCACCAGTGTTTAAGGCCAAGGAGAAATCCAGGAAGAGCAGACAGACTTATGAAATTCTGCTCTCCAGGTGGGTGAGGGTTCTGCGGACCACTGATGAGATGGTGTCATCAGTGGAGTGGTTTTCCCTTTATGCATACTGGTGTGGTTCCACAGTGATGTCGATGGAGTCTTTGATGTGGGCAATGACTTCCGGGCTAAACTATGGGTTGGTCGTCATTCGGGCCTGTCGCTGTGGAACATTATGGGACAAGGACAATGGTGGAAGCCTTTGGACATGTGGGAACAGTTTTGGGGACAGAAGAGGACACTGCATCCTATAAAATGTATTCTAGACTAAATGTTTCCATTGTTTAAGGCCAGTTGAATTTAATTAACTTAATAAGCAGAAGAAAGAAACATTTATTATTGTGCTGAGTGTATAGTAATGGCTAATTGAGCTGAGAGTTGGCCTGTTGGCTGTTTTATTCCAGTCTGTCCTAAATACACAAGAAACGTAAAAAATTCTGATGCTTATAGAAATGAATGAACTTAACTCATACAAAAACATAAGGAAACAAGGCCTGTGCCGTTGGAAGCAACAGCTAGGGGTCAATCCCCCACGCCCCCAATCCTCCTATTCAAATAGACACATTATGATAATATAAAGCGGAGGTGGCATTGTGATGAAACCCATATATCCCCGACACTCTGCGTTCGAGGATATAATGAAGACCAAGTGTCTCTGTGTGCCATTTGTTTGTAGTTATCATAAAAAGGCACCTTAGAAATGAGTCATCAATAAAAGTTTAGAATCAAGTAGTACATAAACGCCTCTCCCTTTAAGTTAAGCTGTTCATGCCATTTTAGTACAACTACATCTGCTGATATCCATGAATGCAAACGATTAAATATAAAAAAGTATGTGACTTTAATGGCATTAAATAAATTTTATTGCAGGTGTGAAAAACCTTTGTGTGAAAAACACTAGGTATATTTTTATCCAAATGAAGCTATGATATTAACCATTTATTAAGCTAATTTAATAAGAAGAAAATAGACTAAACTGTTACGTGAAACAGTTTAGTTTGATACTAAATTAAAAGAACTTTCAGGGTTAAAACGGTGAAAGGAATGCATGTTGTGTGACACTTTTACATCTGTGCCAGTCATGCACGTTTAGGTGTGTATCAGTAAACTGGTATTGTGTGTTCTGGGCGATTGTTGCATCACCAGCTGAGCTTTGTTTAGAGGTTTCATTTGCACTTCTAATGCTTTAAAAACGATCAGTTAACAACGGCTGCTTGACAGCAGCTTGTTCCAACTTAACAAATCTCATTTGTGGTTGGGTGCATACTCAAATGTGTACAATGTCCCACTTGAATTGACATGTATGTCTCCAGACTCACACTCAGGAGGACAATAAAGGCAGCAACACACAAAGCTCTTTTCATATTGGCACTTGGGGCAAGAAGAAATCTAACTCTTTGGCTAAAGTAAGAGAATGATCCATATAATTTGCATTTCAGTTCACTCATATCTCTTGAATGTTGCTGCTTCCTGCCTGTCATCCAATTAAGGAGGAAGGTTTTGGCCACAAAGGGGTGTCATTGGTCACAGGTTGATGGTTTCTCATATGATTGCAACATGAGGTGATCTAACCAGGGGTATGTTAATCTTTGGCTCTTGCTAATGATTACACGGTGGTGTTGATCTTATTCTGTGTAACAGCTGTCTGAACTTTATGAATGATTTAGGAGCTTGATGAGTGGGCAGCTTTGGGTGGAAGTGCTCATACATTTACTTGTTGCAAATATAAATCTAAATCAGAACAATGGATTCCCAATGGAGTTTTTATCAAAAAGACTGATTTTTAAGCTCAGCGCTATCCCTGGATCTGACTTCTTCTTTCTTTTTGTTTTCACAAAACTCACCCTTCAACACCAGTGAGTCTGTCATGTGAATTATTTGGTGAGTGTATCATGTGTATGTGCCTTTTTAATAGGCTTCTCAGCAGAGCTCTCCTCAGGCAGTCTGGGTTGTTCCTGCTCTGCGACAGCTGCACGAGATCACCCGCTCTTTCATCAAGCAAACCTACCAGAAGCAAGACAAGGTACCTGAAGCGTGCATGCTAACCGGAAAGTACTTCTGTGCGAGTGCTGATGCTTTAATCTTTTTGTTTCCTTTCCCATCACAGAGCATCATTCAGGACCTGAAGAAGAACTTTGAGATTGTCAAACTGATCACGGGATCCCTTGTTTGCTGCCACCGACTTGCTGCCACGGCTTCGGGTAACAACGGCCTCTCGGGCTCAACTCTGGTGGACGGCAGATACACCTACCAGGAGGTTTGTTTGTCATTAACACCTCTTTCCTGAATCCAGGACTTTGATTTTGATGTTTTAAAATGTTACCTTACTGATCAGCTTCACTTGAACTAAAAATGTCACTCTGTGTTCAGTATCTGGATAGCCACCTGCGCTTCCTGGCGTTCTTCCTCCAGGAGGCCAGCCTCTACCTGGTATGGAACAGAGCCAAGGAGCTGTGGGAGTGCCTGGTCTCGGGACCAGATGTTTGCGAACTTGACCGTGAGGTATGAAAAAAGTTAGTGTGTCACTGCAGGCTTGTTTCTCTGGATGACTCCCCTGGTTTCATTATGTTTTACAAACAAGGAAACAGCATGGGTAATTGGTCATCAATTAATGGTGGACCTCATTGCTCATCCAAATTAATTTAGGGTTTATTTGATCAATCAATGAAACCCTTACTTATTGGTTGTAGTGCCATGCAATGACAACAAAAATTCAGAATTGTTCAACTTGTATCTCATTGCAAGCATTTGTTCATTTGTCAGATGACTAATGCGTGAATACCGCCTGCCGCCCGCCCTGCCTGTCGCTAGGGGAGAGCAAGGTTTTTCTGCATCAACGTGGAGGTTCCATAGGAATAAATTAATTGAGAATGAGCCATACTACTTACTCCATGTGTGCTTTTGGTCAGTGTCGATGCTGTACCCCAGTGACGGAGACTGTTGACGTTTCTGTGCAGATATAATAATATTTTCATTGTTTACACTTTTGTTTTGTTGTGTTGCTTTTCTGGCACAGAATTTGACACTCCCTTCTGGGGGTGTCACTATTCTTCAAATCCTCCATGAAATTTGATCTTTGATTTTAGGTTGGCGATTCAAATCTAGATTTTTACATAATTACATTATTTTCTCACAGCACTATGGCCTATGCAATTTTTAGACTCTTCTACTATGTTTCTTTTTATTCATTAAATTTTGCACATTAAATCTTATTTCAAAAGATGTGGGACATATAAGCAGCTTTTATTAATTTATTGTATAATAGATCACATTACACACTTATAGTCTAATTTGAATCATATAAAACTAAACTATACGCGGTGTTTTAGCGCAGCGCTGTTGTACCGGCCACCCTGTTGTACCGGCCATCCATCTCGTCTGTGGAAGTTTTACAGTGCTGCTGTTTTCCCGGTTGTTTAATCTAAATCTTTGTAATGCTGACGAATCAGTCCTGTCGTGTTCATAGTGTTCCCCGTGGCAGAGTAAAGTACACACACTTATCATATGATAGCACTGTGTTGTTCTTCTCCACAACGCCAACATTGTCAACATAACTCACCGGAAGCACAAAATATTTCCACACTGATGAGTTAAAAGATGCAGGTCCTGCTTTTCCTTTATCACTTGTTATAGCGTCACAAACTACTGGCTAGCTAACGTCTGTGTGTATGTGCGTTTACCTCTTGGCACATCGCCTCCCTAATGTATGTAAAGCTAACATGCTCATTTAAATCACCGTTGAAAACGAGAGAAGGAAGAAGAAAAAAACAAACACAGAGGAAAAAAAAACAGTACAACTACTCCAGCGGGGGACCACGGGGGGGTCGTTGATCTTCTATATCACTGCGATGCTCGATAACGTGGCGTAGTTTCTATCAATTTTCGATGCCCCTACTTCCTTAAGTTGAATGTAAAGTTGTATTTATTCAGGACAATAGAATGATAAAAATAACCATTTTACTTACTAAAGAACTAAAAATTCATGTTTGTGTAATTTGGCCTAAGCATTGTTATGTTTTTGTATGTGCAGATGTGTTTTGAGTGGTTTACCAAAGGACAACATGACCTCGAGAGCGATGTCCAGCAGCAGCTCTTCAAGGAGAAGATCCTAAAACTGGAGCCCTATGAGATCACCATGAATGGTGCGAGCACTCCCCGTGGTTAATGGATATGTGTCTGTATCACAGCTTATTTATTTATTTTATTTGTTATCTCAGGCTTTAGTCTGTTCAAGACTTTCTTTGAGAACGTGAATCTGTGCGACCATCGTCTTAAACGCCAGGGAACTCAGCTGGTCAGTGATTATCAGCTGTCTCCATATTATTCTGAAACGCATTTCGGACAGTGTCTTTGTTAACGTAGCATTTGTTCTGATTACAGTGTGTGGAGCGTCTCGACCTGGCAGGGATGGATTTTATTTGGCGCATTGCCATGGAAACCCCAGATGAAGAGATAGCCAATGAAGCAATCCAGCTTATTATCACGTACAGCTACACCAACCTCAATCCTAAAATGAAGAAAGTAGGTGTCTGTCTGCACTTCGTGAATTGGTTTTGTGAACATTTGTCTCATTTATTTTTCACAATCTTTATTTGCTCAAAATGTTTCTTTTCTTTTTTCCTGCTAAGCAGGATTCTGTCTCTTTGCACAAAAAGTTTATTGCTGACTGCTACAAGCGACTTGAGGTGAGCAAGCAAACATCTTTGGGATATAATTGTCCCATTTCAAAGAAATCAACACCCAACAGTTTGCTTTGTGTTTTCCTTTTTTCTCTCTGTCAGGCTGCAAGTTCAGCCCTGGGTGGACCCACTTTAACACATGCTGTAACTAAGGCAACCAAGATGCTGACGGCTACCGCCATGCCGACCGTGGCCACATCTGTACAGTCGCCATCCAGGTACAGAGGGGGGTTTGGGTAAGAACATTGTTATTAAGCCTATTAAATATATTTTGCTCAAATCATTTAATACCTCATGACTATAAAATTACACAAACATAACATGAAGTTATCTATTAAATGCTGCTTAAATTCTATTGTTTATAATGACATTTTTTATTTTGTATGTTGTTTTAGATCCACAAAGCTGGTGATAATTGAAAGACTGCTGCTTTTGGCTGAACGCTACGTCATCACTATAGAGGTACGCTGTGGAAGCCCCAAGGGATGTTTCAGGATCTTCTTCTGCTAACGGATCACTAACGCTGTTATTGTGTTTCTGCGTAGGATATGTACTCAGTTCCGCGTACTATTCTACCTCACGGGGCCTCATTCAACGGACACCCTATCACTCTTCACATCACTTATGAGTCAACCAAAGACACATTCACCCTAGAGGTAACCCTGGGTCCCAGAAACATTTTGTGTTGAGGTAGTACATGTAGCAGAGATGGTTCCCCTGACCTTGTGTGTGTCCTGCAGACCCACAGTAATGAGACAGTAGGAAGCATCAGGTGGAAGATCTCAGAGCACTTGAGCTGTCCGGTGGATAATGTCCAGATCTTTGCCAATGATAGTGTGGTGAGTTTTAGTTTCATTTGACATATTGTACACCAAACTACCTGTGTCTCAAACCTGTTTTCTCTGCGGGCATTAGCTGACAATGAATCGGGATCAAAAGCTGTTGTCCCAGCTTGGCTTCAGCGACGAGCAGACTCTGACTGTAAAGAGTTCAGGCACCGGCACTCCTTCTGGGAGCTCAGAGTCCTCAGCATCTGCCTCCAGCAGTTCAAGCTCGGCTGTCTTCAACTCTGCCTATGCCTTGGAGCAGGTTATTATCTATAATCTGAATATTCCAATTTAATTTACTAAACCATTTACTAGCCTGTTGTGTCTCACTATGACCATGTTTCACTGTCTTCAGGAGAAGTCCCTGCCTGGGGTGGTGATGGCTTTAGTGTGCAATGTGTTTGAGATGCTTTACCAGTTGGCTAACCTAGATGAGTCTCGGTGAGACGTTTTCTGTGTGTATAAGTGTACAAAATGTTAAAAAAAACTTTTACAACACAATTTTTATGCCATCTGTCTGGTTATAAACAGGGACAGCCTCACACTGTTCCATAAGTGTGCATGTTGATTTCACTGTTAAAGATACTTTCAAACGTTATTATCACACAGTTATTACAGCAGAATTATTCATGTATTTTCTGGTGATCAACAGGATCACTATTCGTGTGAGAAAGCTGCTGCTGCTGATTCCAACAGATCCAGAAGTGCAAGATGCTCTTGATAACTTTGTTCCCAAAGAATCCAGCGTCTGGAGTCAACAGGTATTTCCCACTGTCATGTCTAACTGCAACAGCTGCAACAGACTGGAACCCCCCCCCGAAAGAGGCTGACCCCGCCCTCAGACTAGTTTGAAAAACTCCACAGGAATGGGCGGGGCCGATAGACACGGAGGGGAACGGCCAAGTGTGGCCGTATGCGAGATGCTTTTATACCCAGAGCATAGATATATATAAAAGATTCCTCATGACGGCGTTATGTTTGTTTTTAAAGTAAATGCTTCATTTAAAAAGATTGTGAATTGGGGCGTAGCTAATATTATGAATGAGTGAGATAACGGACAAAAGATGGCCGCCAAGTGAGCCCGTCTGACTCCGTAGGCCAACAGCGGGGACAAGGTATCTAGTGTTTATATAGATATCTATGACCCAGAGCCACATTCTGTGACGTGGAGTTGTACCCAGTTGTACCGCGTTGGCCAATAGGAAAATTCAACTGCACTAGTCACTGTTCAACCCTAAGATGGCAGCAAGACGGTTTTTGACAAATTCAACAATTTTACAAAAAAATGCACTGAAATAAGAAGTCAGAGCTCTTCAAGCCCAATTTATGCAGTTTATCACGAAAAAAGTAGTTTGGGGGTTAGTTACACTTTAAGTTTGTTACATGCCTATAGTTTAAGAACGATTTGAAACTTGGGCCTGCTACGTCTTGAGTAGTTCTCTGGTTTGCATGTTGTGTGTAATTCTTTCTCTTGACTATATATATTTTGCAGAAGACACTTTTCACCCTCAGCCAAGGGACGGGCTCTCGTTCTCCGTCTATGACCTCCAAGCAGCAGCATCAGCCGAGTGCTGCTTCCATCTTGGAGTCCCTTTTCAGATCCTCTGCTCCTGGCATGTCTACTTTCAGAGTGCTGTACAATCTGGAGGTGTGCATGCTTTTGAGTGCCCACTCTCTTTTACAAGCTCTATTCTCAATACTTGAAGTAGAATTATGGCTTTACTTTGGTTTATATTTTTTCGTCTCTTTTTTTCTTTCATTCTTTGCTGTGTTTAAGGTGTTGAGTTCAAAGCTAATGCCTACATCAGATGACGAAATGGCCAAAACTAGCAGCAAATCCTTCTGTGAGAACTTCCTTAAAGCAGGAGGCCTCAGGTAACATCACCAATAACAGACCTGTCAGTATTTCCCTGTGAAAG
This sequence comes from Pseudomugil tenellus, assembly GCA_037177515.1. Classification (NCBI taxonomy): domain Eukaryota; kingdom Metazoa; phylum Chordata; class Actinopteri; order Atheriniformes; family Pseudomugilidae; genus Pseudomugil; species Pseudomugil tenellus. The sequence goes on from JBAMHX010000016.1 coordinate 22,278,527, forward strand.
GTTTTAGCTCATTTGTCAAGTGAAATGTGTTCCAGGAAACACACACGGCATATACTTTTTACATGCCGATTTTGGCGTTGCATTTAGCAGCATTTATCTGTGTTTACTTGCAGTCTGGTGGTGAATGTTATGCAGAGAGATTCAATTCCATCTGAAGTGGACTATGAGACCAGACAAGGAGTCTACTCCATCTGTCTTCAGCTGGCCAGGTGAAAGACCTCTGAGTCATTTTTACACCCACAGCCTTTAGATTTTACCTTTGGATGCATGTAATAATTACATTTAGATTCATTGTGTTATTATTCTCTTACATTGGTAATATTTTCAGGACCAATCCACTTGCTTTTGTGTAATTTTGGTCAGTTGTTGATCCTCAGGATTATTTTTAACATGTTAAATTTATGAGCAGCCCTCTGTATGAGCCACATATCCAAAAATGTGCAGAAGTAAATCAGATCATTTCAAATGGATAATGATGAAAGCAAGTCAGTTGATACGAAACATAAAACATTTTTCATTATGGCTACACAAGGCGCTTCATTCTCTGTCAACATGTTGGAAACAAAGTAGACTGTTTGCATGAAACTGCCTCCTTTCTTCTGTACTCACTCTGGGTATTTCTACTCAGGAAAAACTGCTGCAGTGTTTTCATCTAATCCTCTGTTCTCAGGTTCCTTCTTGTCGGTCAGAGCATGCCGGCAGCTCTGGACGATGATGTCATCAGGGACGGTGATGCGCTGTCTTCCCGGCCATTCCGTAACGCCGGACGGACAGGACGACAGCTGTCTCTGTGTGGAACTCCAGAGAAGTCCTCCTACAGACAGATGTCGCTATCTGAGCGCTCATCCATACGAGTAGAGGAGATCATACCTGCAGCCCGCGTTGCCATTCAGGTACCAGTCAAACCCTTCTCGTACTTCCCAAGTACTCATACCTTCAATCAGAAATTTACTGTGAAATTTAACATTTGCCTTCTTTCGTTTAGACAATGGAAGTGGGGGACTTCACTTCCACTGTTGCCTGCTTCATGCGCCTGACGTGGGCGGCTGCAGCAGGCCGATTGGATCTTGTTGGCAGCCCACAGCCAATCAGAGAGACTCATGGCGCACTTGTAGCACAGGCAGTCCATACTAGAGTCAGCAGTACGGGTAAGACAGGAAACTGGAATGTAACTGGTTTTGTCTGTGCCACATGTTCCAAGTCAGCAGGGATGGATTTTAATACACAGCCTGTACAACTAAATACAAAACCTACAGAAATGAAAGTAAAATATGTTGTTGTGTATATTTGCAGGAAGCAACTGTAGCTCCAGCAGCGAAGGTGAGACCACACCAACAGCATTGCATGCTGGGATTTGTGTCCGACAGCAGAGTGTCTCCATCAAAGATGCCATCATCGCTCGCGAGGCTTTGTCGCTACTGGTTACCTGCCTGCAGTTGCGCTGTCAGCAGCTATGTAAGACCTGAACGAGTGTAGACGTGCTGCAGACATGCGTTTTTAGGCTTCTATAAAACCTGTTTGTTCCCAGAGTCTCTCTTTTTCAGGAAAAGAGGGTCTAGTCATGTGTTGATTGTAAAATATTACAGCTGAATTGGAAAATATCTTTCTTTTAAAAATATTATTTTTCATTTTAAGACACAGTTGCTGTACATGAAAAGGGGGTCAGAAACAGAAGGGGGACCTGCAGCAAAGGTCTACTGACAGGAATTTGCCTCAACCAGTTGAACTCAATGCTCTAAACATCTTTTTTTTTCTCCCTATTTTCTAGACACATAGTGCAGCCTTTTTTACATTTGTTGGACAACTTTCTGTTGCTTTCTGACATATCCCAGTCCTGCCAGTGCAGGGGATGCCACACAGACAGGCAGCTGCAGCATTAAGAACATGTTTGACACCATGAAAAACTCCTAAATGAGTAGAGAAGGGAAAGGAAATCACACAAATGCTACAATATTCCAAGTTTTACAGCTGATTCTGTTCGAGTTGTCCACGTCCCAAAATCCCAGGGCCTGATTTTATCTGAATTTCAGAACATTTCCACCAGTGCTTGATATTTCCTTCCCAGAGATACTGGTATTATGATTTTACAACCTGTGTTTTGTTTCTTTGCAGCTTCTTTTTACAATCTTCCCTCCGTCAGTGATTTCATCATTGATATTCTTCTGGGATCTCCCAGTGGAGAGGTAAGTAACACTCTTACAAGACCTCACAGAGAGTCTTTGTCTTGGTGTGCTGTGTTGAGATACTTATTTCCATCTCGCTTTTTCAGATCCGCCGTGTAGCTTGTGATCAGCTGTACACTCTGAGCCAGTCTGACACTTCTGCCTTCCCCGAAGTCCAGAAACCCAACTTGTTCCTCCTTTCAGTGGTTCTCACCGCTCAGCTGCCACTCTGGAGTCCCACATCTGTCATGAGAGGCGTTAACCAGAGGTTCAAAGCTTGCATGGGTTGTATAATATCAAAAATGTTTGCAGTTATGTAATATTAAGTTTCTTTTCAGGTTGTTGTCCCAGTGCACGGAGTACTTTGACCTTAGGTGCCAGCTCCTGGATGACCTAACCAGTAAGTCATATTTGGCAGGGCACATTACTTGACAAACCAGTAAGATACCCGTGGACTCCGGCTATCTCCCACCGTCTAAAAGCAATCATGTTAGGTTAAAGTGGCCATTTTATACAAAATGGACTTTTCTGAGCTTTTAATCTTCTATTATTGTTAATCGTACATTAAAATAATCCAGGAAGTAGATTTATTTTTCATCCATTTTGTAGTTTTATTGCTTTAAAAAGAAGAGTGCTGCTTAAGCAGAGCAAACGGCTGACACCACCATGCCAAATTTGCACAGTGGAGACTCCCCCCTCTCCTACCTGAAAACTTTAGCACACCATCTCAGAAAGTGTGCATGTGGCTGCTGCACTCTTGTCAACTGACACACATGTAAATGCATCCTGACTATACACGGCGCCTCTCTGGCTGGTCAGTGCGGCCGACGTTTGTCAGGAGCAGAGAGCAGGCGGGGACATGAGCAGAGAGCAGGCGGGGACATGAGCAGAGAGCAGGCGGGGAGATGAGCAGAG
>JBAMHX010000016.1:22288962-22303499 GCA_037177515.1 Pseudomugil tenellus
TGATGTGTCATAAACGACAGAATCCCACGCTGTCCCTGCAAACATTTTACTATACGTTCATCGAAAAGTCAATGTCCTCGTAATGTCCTCGTAATGTCCTGGTAATGTCCTGGTAATGTCCGCGTAATGTCCGCGTAATGTCCTCGTAATGTCCGCGTAATGTCCGCATAATGTCCACGTAATGTCCGGGTAACAGAGCGAGTCTGAAAAGGGACTTCTGATGCTGTTTGCTTCAATTTTATTTAATTTAATTTTATGTTTGTTAAGCTTTTTATCATGGAGATTACAATGGGATTTGGAAATGAAGCTGTCTGCATTCAGCCTACATGGAAAGATTATATATGAGATGCTTTATATGAGAATGTCAAAGCTGGTAAACTGCCCATCAATGAATGTGGCAAATGCTACCACCTGAAATCATACCATTTTGCTTTTATGTATATGTTTTATTTGAGTTGTCAGTTAATTAAATTATTTGTTATTTGAGTTAATTTGTGATTAAGTGTATATTAAACAAAGATATTTTTTTTATCTAAATGTATAATAACAGGCACTTGAGTTGCTTTTTAAATTGACTTAACTAAAGTTGAGTGACTTCACATATGAACATGTGCACGTCTGGAGACACTTGCAAACACTTCTTAGTTGTTTCCCTTCCGACCTTTGTTTAGAAGCAAACATATAAACATAATTTAATACACTGCAGGGCTCCTGCATCTTTTCTAGCTACTGCAGTTTATCCCAAGCAGCTGCTGGAAGCTAGAATCTTTGCATGAACTGCACTAAGCAGAACTTTATCTTAAATGTGACGCAGTTGAAAAGAAAATACTTGTGAAGTGTTATTGCTTCCTACTGCTTTTTTCCATCTTCATCACTGTTTGTTTGAGGCTCTGCGTTTAGCAGCTTTTGTAACTGTGACCTTGTCCATGTGGTTTGTTCTACTTGAGTAAAGTGTAGTTTGAAAGTAAACCAAATCAAGATGCCGCATTTCTTAAAATTTACAGCTCAGTTCCTTCGACTATCCCAGCGTGAATGCTTACTTAGCCAACTAGCCTAATGATTTTCAGTCTGTACATGACCAGGCTACTAATTAAGACTTCTCAGTGATCAACACACATAAACTAATTTATATTCTTTTAAGTTAGTGGAAATTGCTTTACAGGTAGCATTTCTCTTGCTCGCATAAATAAATGTTGTGCAACACACTGATGTGATTGAATCAGAGGACAAGGAGAGCAAAACATGGGCAACAACACTGTCTACATAAAAGCAATCCAAAAATGCTGCATTCAGTTTCATTCTGACACGTTTGCATTTGGATGTTGTATGTTTATTTTTATTTCACATTTTTCTGTTAGAATAGAACTGCCATTTTAATTGACCAGTATTAGATTTATTCAAATAAGAATAGTCTATAATAAAACACAACCTTCATCTTATTAACACTGTAAAAATCATTTTGTTGCTCAATGCTGGAGGAAAGGGCAAGTATTGGCCTTAACTTTTATATCATAGACAAAAACATGGGTGAGGTTATGCCGGTTATATGTGTGTTAGCATATGCTGCTAGCAGTGATAACAATGTGATACCACAGAGCCTAAGCTGCCGTCATAATTGTCCCCTATTTTAGTCGATGCACGTCTATCACTAATAATTGAGTTTCTCTAAATGCTGCAGATTTTCTTCCAGTTAAATAACAAGTTCTTATAATTAAACTTTTAATGTAAACATTGTGTCCCGAGAGCTTTGAAACATGTTTTTATCAACTCCTTTCTGCTCTTCGAGTCCTCAGAGCATTGGGAAATTAAAAACACCTGTGTCCATGTTCCTTGCTTGCTGGATGCTGATTGGGTGGAATAGCAGGCCGGTCTCTGGAATGTAAACAATCAGAGCCAGAAGCATGTGTGTTTTAGAGAAGGGTGGGTGTGGCTTACCCATAAATCATGGGGTGATTGTAGAATCCTCATACATGATTGGTTGCTAAACATCGGACGTTAAGGCAACAGTAAACCCCTGCCTCCTTTACATACCACACACACCCTCTCATATGAAACAGAATACATAATGCTCTGCTGAATGCCGAAGCAAAAGCTTCCAGAATAATCTTACACTAATAAAAATGTCTTTACTCGAACCTCGTTTTTTAGCTTCATCATTCTGATAAGATGCTAATCATGTTGATAAACCCGCTATGTCACCGTAGGGTTTGTCTGCTGGAGTGCAGTGTACGAGAGGTAAGGATGGTGGTGGCATCCATCCTGGAAAAAACTCTGGAGAGCGCCCTGCACTTCGGAGACCCGGGACTTGACAGTTTAACCGATGCCCTGTTGTCCCTCCTGGACAAAGATGTTCCAGAAAATGTGAAAAACTGTGCGCAGTACTTCAGCCTCTTCAGTAACTTTGCTCAGAGGGTAAATCCACAGAACTAATTGCAAACTGTTTAATACTGGCCTGTTAAATAAGTCCCTGAGTGCTGAGTGTGTGTTCTGTTATTGGGCTCTCAGGGTTGTGGTTCCTGCCAGTTGTTGTTGAAACACTCGGCTTATCGTCGGATGCTGATCTTTTTGTTGGGGCCAAACAGACAGAACAACCAGGTACAACTGCTTCATACAGACTTAAGTGTCCTGCATACTTTAAACACATACAGGAATCTGATAGATCATTTGGAAATCCTTTTCCAGAACCGACGGTGGAGTCCGGCTCAGGCTCGGGAGTTCCTTCATCTCCACTGTACTCTGGCCCTCATCACGCTGCACTCTGACCTCGGCCCCCAGCGTACACAAGGTGATACCTCTCAGTGCACTCACACCTGCACACACTTAAAAATCATGTTTTTTTGCTTTATCAATTTTCTGTTTTATATTTCTTTGCAGCCCTGGGAGGATTTAAGTTGCGTGTGAGTAGCATCTCACCCTCCACCCCTCTCCTTCCACTCAACTCAGACATCCTTGCATCTCTCTTCACCATGGAGGGACAGCCATACCTTCTTGAGGTAACAAGTGATTAACATTTTTGATGTTTTTACATTTTTTTTAAACCAAAAGTTCTTTTAGTAAGGTTTTTATTTTATATTATTGTTTCATCTACCAGGTGATGTTTGCCATGCGGGAGCTGTCAGGACCTTTGTCTCTTCTGATAGAAATGGTGACTTATTGCTCATATTGTAATGAACCTTTCTCCCTGGCAGTGCTACAGTTACTCAAGGTAAGAACTGTTAAAGAAAAAAAGCAATGCACATTTATGTGAATGACAATATTATGAAAACAAAAATGATTCTCACAGACCCAGATGGAGAGTGCTCCACCTCATGAGCTGAAGAACATTTTTCAGATGCTCCATGAGTTACTTGTGAGTTTCCCTTCATCTGTTTATCATCATGTAATTGTACTAAATGCTTCTAATAACTAAAGCTGCATCTTCCACTGCAGGTTGTGGAAGATCCTCTACAATCCCAGAGACTTAAGTATGCGTTTGAGTCAGACAAAGGATTATTTGGTACGTGAATGTGTTATTAATGACTATTCCCCATTGTAATGAATGCAAACAACATCCAAAAGCCTTGTGAGTCTCTAAATGATAACAGATCACTTTCTCTTTATAGCTTTGATGCAGCAGAGCAACAATGTGGACAGCAGGCGCTGCTACCAGTGTATAAAGTTCCTGGTCACACTAGCTCAGAAGTGAGTACACCTCAAGATCACAGGTCATCTTTGTACATGTAATTTATTCTGCTTTAAGCTCTTTTTGATTATGATTTCAAGAATTAAAAATCCTACCTCTCATTGTGTGTCCCCCTCCCCCAGGTGCCCTCCAGCCAAGGATTACTTCAAAGATTTCGCTGGAAATTGGAGCTGGGCGGTGCAGTGGCTTCAGAAAAAGGTGAGCTTGTTAAAAGCTGATTGATACAGAAGCGTATAGCTGTCATGCAAATAAAAACGTTATAATGTGATAAGTTTTATTGTGAAAACATGAGACCTAGGCCTACATAATAATAATACACAGTGAAAAGGTGGAATAATGTCATTCACAGGAGACAGTGATGTTTTGAGTCACTTTAGTAAAGTTAGAAAGATGTCCACTGGTTTTCTGCTTCTATAAAATAGACACCTCACTACAATCACATCAACATAGACTGCGATCTACAATCATATTTTGATCAAAACAAGCTATCGTTCGCACTGGGAGACTTGTATGTGGTCTCCTCATTAATAAGCAAATATGGTTTATATTTCACCATTTCACTATGTATTATTATTATTCCTATGTAGGGGGGGGGGGGTCTCACGTTTTTACAAGAAATGAAAAATTAAATTAAAATACTTTAATAATCCTAGAGGGAAATTCAAATTCTTAGTCATTTTGGTTCAGCTGGTTGGACTGGAATAAGGCAGGATGTTTTCCACATCACCAAAATTCTTTTCGGACTCAGGCTGGTGTTGAACAGAAGGTGGTTGGACATGGGACATCGGACATGGTTGTCTTGAGCAGTTCTTGAGAACTCTGGGACTTGATTACAGGAGACAGACAGAGTGGAGGTGGAGGATGTATCAGGAAGTCCTGATGTGGAAGGAGATGAGATTGTGTTCAGGTCCTTGACTGAGCTGCAGGGTGACAGAGTGGAGGTGTGACAGGAAAGCTGTGGGCTCATGGAGGGTGTGTGGCCAGGTAGGAGGTGATCTGAACCTGCTGAAGAACATATTCAGTTCATTAGCTTTGTCCAGATCGCCATCAGTTTGATCCCCCTTAATCCTGAAGCCAGTGATCTTCATTCCTGACCACACATCCCTCACGTTGTTCTGCTGAAGCTGATTTTCTAACTTTATCCTGTAGTCAGGTCACTGGTAATCCAGGGTTTGCAATTGGGAAAGTACCTCACTGTTGTTGTTTTCTAGACAGAATTTGATGTAATCTGTCACACACTCAGTGTGTTGGTGTTGATGTCATTATCATGAGGTTCACAAAGGACATTCCAGTCTGTAGCCTCAGAGCATCGTCTGCTTCATTAGACCAGGTTTTAATAGTCTTTCTAATGAGGTTGTTGCTGAACAATGGGCTTGTAGGAGGAGGTGAGAAGAACCAGATTATGGTCAGATCTTCAACCAGCAGTTTGATGTCTCCTGTGCAGATCTTCTTTAACAGTAACATGTCCAGGACCAACGATAGTTAACCAGTACTGCAACTCTACCTCCCTTTAGTTTTCTGCTGAGTTGTTTATTGCGTTCTGCACAGACCGTTTGGAAGCCGCGTACAGATGCATTACTCCGGGATCTGTTCAGTTATCACCCGGTGCTCATCCATTTTGTTAGCTAGCGATCTAATGTTACCCATCACAAGAGTTGGAAGAAACAGTTTAAATCTCCACTGTTTATCTCTCTGCCCCACTCCTGCCCTGCATCCTCTACTCTTTCTTTTCAACTTCATTGGGATTTGAAGAGCATTATCAGTCAATCTCTGTAGTAAATAAGTGTTGTTGCCATGGAGACTCACCATAACAAGTCTTAAAAGAGCAGAAAAATATGCAGAAACTTTCCTGTGCAGCACAGCTTCTTACCAGCATAAAAAGTCTTCTCGGACAACCCAAATTGACGGCTCATGTCTTAAAAAAGACGCCTATATTACAAAAATCATGAAAGTTAGGATAGAGTTACAGTTTGCAGCCACCTAGCAGCACACTCCAGAAAACAAACTTGTCACATTATAATGTGATAAGGTCCCGATTTTCTTTTATTTGGATGACAGCTATACGGTTTCATACATTGATTGCATGTATCATGACGAAATGTTTGGCTTTTGGGGACTTTGTGGGTTGTGTTTGCTTCTATAAGATGTCAACCAGTTCCTGAAAGGATACAATCTTTATCACTTGGGGAAAATGAACAAGGACCTGTTTTGTACTGAAGACACTACCACCGCATTGAAAATCGATATTGTAACCATTAATCTATCATCAGTAGGTAGTAATGACTGCATATCAACAATTTAAACTGATCATCAGTATTTTTTAGTAACCTTTACTGTTCCATATACTTTTTCTTAGATGAAGTTAACTTTCAGTAAACCAACTATTTTAGCTATGATATCTTGTTGTGGCCTAGCTATTTAAGTATTTTTAGTCTTTTAGTTTTGTAGTCTCTGCACTGCTTTGTAGCTGAATTTACATTTTCAACTTGTGTATCTGTTATATTAGGTTAGCTTTACCATTTTAAACTATCATCCTTTGATTTCTTTACACTTTAATATTCTAGATGTTTATGCATTTCTTAGACCAACTTTAACTATTTAAGCTATAAGTTTTAGTTATGTATCTTTAATTTTGGTCTAATGTTTTATATTAATATTATAGCTTTGCATTATTTATTTGGGTTTTATTATCTATTAAAGTGATGTATCACTACCTTTAGGCTAACATTGGTAATTTGTTATATGTCTTTGATTTTTATTGAAATTAGGCAAATAAATTAAACTTTAATGTATTTTGAAGTGTAGTTTAGCCGTTTCAACCTTAGAATTGATTATTTTGTGTTAACTTTAAATGGAAAGGTTCGTATGTGAAAGTTGCATTTTTTCACAAAAGCTTAACCTTGTTTATACATTAATTACTCTTTTCATTTTTTCAATGCAATATTCAATCCCCTTACTTGTTAAAGAAAGAAGGTGTTCCTAAACACTTAATCCTCTTCCACTCTAGATTTATTTTCTCAATTTATTTTAAAATTAAAACTGACTATATCTTCGCCACCTGGATCTATTTTTGGAGTTTCTCAACTACTCATGAATTTTTTTTTTATTTTTTTTTTTTATTATTATTATTATTTTAGTACTACAAGCTGTTGCAACTCCTGCTGGCCTACTATCTTGATGATTTACGTATGACATGAGGACAGGATGCATCCTGAGGTCATGACCTTTTATTTGCACCTGATTTGAGGTCAATGAGAGAAATAGTTCCAGAGATGTAACCAAAAATCAGATTTTTCCTGAATAAAGCGCCACCTGGTGGGGAAACCATACATTTCAAAATGCTGAAATTCGATGTAGGCCTTGGGGACCTAAACAGTATACTGAGTATCAAATTCCAATTGTAAAAACTGTTATCGCTGCTCACATGAAGGATCTTCGGGGCAACGGCGGCGGCCGTGATGAAACTAATATCCCTGAAACTCCACGTTCGAAAATGTGAGAATAGCTTCATCCTTATTTTAGACCTACTTGTCAGCAAAGACTCTTTTGGAATAGCAGGACACTACAGAACAGCAATAAAAACCTTTCATGCACTGTGATTGCATCGAATGACCCTGAACACACAAACTGAACCATTTCTTCTTTCTTCAGATGACTGAACATTACTGGACTCCACAGAGCAACGTCTCCAATGAGACATCCACCAATAAAACCTTCCAGCGCACTATCTCTGCACAGGTACACACATTTACAGAAGTACTGCAAATCAGATAACCCCATCCGGTTTTTCTCCCACTGTTTTATCCGTCCCCACTGCTCTTAGTCAGACTCACCTCTGTGTGTTAAAATCTGCAGGATACCTTGGCGTATGCTACGGCATTGTTAAATGAGAAGGAACAGTCTGGCAGTAGCAACGGCTCCGACGGCAGTCCAGCGAATGAAAATGCAGACTGCAGCCTCCGACAGGTATCTATCATCAACCCCCCCTGCAAGCTGCTAAGAACAGCAGGGCACCTCAAATGACTCATGCTGTTCCAGCAGCTTGTGAAAGAGTAGAATAGAGAAAAAGGTGGCTTCTGTCTTTTAAGGATGTTTTCACCTCCCAAGGCTGTTTTTTGGGATGGATTTTTGAGCCTTGCTTGTATTTATCAGCATGTCCACCATAACATTGTTTTATTCTGGCATGAACAGTTTAGACGATCAGTGTGTTTGATAGAAAATGTAATCCTGCTGCCACTGCATAGCACATGAATGATTTACCATCAACTTCTTTACAAACATGAAGATCTGATTTCTGTGTTATTGCTTTAAAAAAGTTTCCTTCTTTTATACTACAGGGTTCAGAGTCACCCATGATGCTTGGCGATTCAAAGAGTGATCTAGAAGATGTAGACTCCTAACTCCTCCAGCTGGCAGAATTCCTGCAAAGGAGAGGCAGCACAGGTCCCGACAGCCATTCGAAAAGGCTGCATTTCACCTCTGATTGGTCAGGACATTTAAGACTGCATAGAAAGCCAATCAGAACGCCTTCTCTTGGTTGCTGTGGCAACATAAGGAACTATGAATAAATCATAAATGACTTCCTTTCACACAAGCCAAGAGATGATGGAGATGCATCATCATTAAGGGTACCTGAGTTGATTAGCGTGAGAAGTGCAAATAACCTTCCACAATCATGGACGACTTCAGTTTATCCTTTTTATTCATTCGTTCACTCGGAATGATAGCAAGGTGGAGGATGGGTTTGGTTGTGTTTTAACAATTTTTTGCTCATATTTGCCAATGTATTTACATCAACAATGTCATTGTAATTAAGATTTGTTCCATACGTGTAATTTCCAGTGTAAAATAGAATTTTAAAGTCTCCTTGTGCGCTTCTCACAGCCATGCAAACGGAAGGAGATTACGTTAGCTGCTCCAGAGGAAACTTAGATATGTGCATTTGTACAGAAACACCTCCAGACACACAAGTACTTGGGAGGGGGGTGGGGTCTAGTATGCACTTTATAGTCCAACCCAGGTTATTGTGGTCAGTTCCTCCAGAGCCACTCAACGCTCGCGTACTCTTCTTCTTTTGCTTTTAACAACGGATCTCTGCAGTGCAACTTATGCAGACACGGGGACACCTTGATAGCAAGCCGGTCTGCCTGTGATCGAACCTTTGACCCGTGGCGACCGTGTTGTAGTCACAGGGAAAGCAGTTCAGGACAGGACCTGTCCCAGAAATTGGGGCTGATCCATGGCCCACAGCAGTGCCATGGGCAGCACCCGCCCTCCACCATTTCTTCTGCTGACAGGCAGCCTCATGTGCTGCATTTTATTCTTTCCCACACTGTGTTTTTATTTGGATTTTGGGCCGCTTGGCTTTGACTCGGGATGGATTTGATACTAGAGATGATCTTTAGGAACTTCAGCCTTATGCAAGAAAAGCTGATCTTGAAGTGCACAGGTCAGTTGTGGTGGGCCATCAGTGCCGACTGAAGGGGAGTTCAGGAGCACGTTTTATTTTTAGGTGCCAAGGTTACACACACACATACAGAAAGTTTTGAAAATGTGTGAACATGTGTCACTCATTCACTTCTTCCTCACAGACTACAGGTCCTCGCATCAATGTTACCTCTGCTTTATTGAGTTCTTCTGTTTTTCTGGTGAATGTTTTTCTTTTTGTGTTGCCTTTTTTGGCCTTTTATTTAAACACACAGGGATGCTAAACCCAAATGCCAACATTACCATTATCCTCACCACAATCATCGGGAGTCTTAAAGTGCCTTAATCTCCCGATCTTCCCACCTTTCCACTGCTGATACTGTGTCATTGCACCTCCAGTGAGATGTGTCCATGTTTGGCACCAACCTGTGGGAGAGCGGCAACCTTGTTTGTCCCCTTTATCCCCCCAAACTAATACAGGGAATTTCCTCTCTGTGTCGTGACAACGGATTCAAGGAATGTAAGTGATTCTGTGCAGATGTGAGGAGGGGGGGGGGGGGACTACAAGTTGTAGTAAGGTGTACCCAGTAAAACCGGGTTTTAGTGATGGTAAAATGCTGCTTCTTTTCACTCTGCTTTCTAGCAGGGAAACTTTATAGATACGGATTTAGGCTAGATAGTTTGAAACGCTTAAACTAGCATATCAGATTAGCTTTCAGCTTTAACAGGTCAATGTTTACAGTACGAGGACCTACAGTGAGAAACAATCATGCAGGCTGATTTTCTGTTGCAACCAATCAGCTGAGGCTCCTGTGCAGCCTCACAGCCCACAGAGAGGAATGACTTTGCTTCAGCCCTTACATACACACCCCTCACTTTTTCTTTTCTATCTCATTGTGAATGTTATGTCGTGCTCTCCAGCACTTTTGCATGTGTGGCAGCAAATAATGGTTACGTTTGTCTGTCTCTGTGTGATGGAAAAAAGAAGGAAAAAAATCAGCCCCCCATGTTGTTTGCTGTATGATTTGGTGTCATTAGCACTTACCGAGAGAAAAAAAGCCACCCGTGTTAAGTGAGGGAGCAGCATGCAGTCTGTGCCAAGTGATACGTAGCCATGGCAACATGAGTTGCATCCAGCCGAGAATTTCTCATAGGTTTGGCCCTCTTCTACATTAACATAACAACTTATAGATAAGGATGGGTAAAACAATCTTTTGTTTTAATTCGGGGAGGCATGATGGGTGGGGGTGATAAACTGTGGGTGGGATTGGCATCTATACGGGTTTTTACTGTATTTCAGTTCATTCACTTCTAACATCCAGGAATCTGTAATGCATGTTGAAACTCAGTTTTAAATTGTACATCAGAGTTTGATTAAAGGGGAAGTTTGTTATAAAATAAACTGGAATGCACAACTTTTGCAAACATTGTTTGTTTTGTTTGTCTGCCCACTGTTCAAATTCCTGATATACTAATTTTGATTAAACTCCAACCATGTCTGTTTTTATCAACATTAAATATCGAAATAAATATGTCAGAAGTATAACCCCAAATTCAATCACACTCCGGTCAGTTTATTAGGTCCACCTCCTAAGTTGCTTGTTATTAGCTAGTAAGCCACAGAGATTTTATTTTGTCAGCAACAAACATGTTGGAGATGACTGACAGGCATCAAACACTGGTTACAACCTACATACGCCCACTACCATGCCTGATGCATCGGGCCTTAAAGAACACTGACAGGCTCACTAAACTTCAGTTGAGTATTGTTTATAGAACTTTCTGGAAAATATCCAGACATCATTATGCCACTACCTGCTGATACAAATCAGGATGGATCCATGATTTCAGGTTGTCTCCAGCTAATTTTGACTGTAGCATCTGAGTGTGGAGCTGAAAATCCTAAAAGCAGAGGCAATATTTTGTCTATCCATTCTCCTCTGACATCAACAAGACGTTTTGGTCCAGACAACTGCTGCTTACTGGATATTTTCTTTACAGAAAATGTTCTGAAGAAAACACTAGAAATGGCTGTGTGTGGAAATCCCTGTAGATCAGCAGTTTCTGAAATACTCACCTGACCACCTGTCCCTTAAATCTAATTCCTTTCTCACTGTGATGCTCAGTTTCAACTTTAGCTAGTTGTTTTTAACCATGTCTACTTAAAAAATGCATTGATGTCCCTACATAAAATGGCTTTTGAGATTTTTCTTAACGAACAGCGGAACAGGTGTACCTAATAAAGTGGAATGTCAATGTTGCTTTGTGGTCTCTAGAGACCCTTATCTTTATATTACACACCTGCTTAGAGATATTTTGGGTTCAGTGTTGTATGCAAAGGAATTTTTGGCTAGTTCTGATCCCCTCATTTGAATAAAAATAGACATAGTTATTAGAAAACAGTACTCCCCTGAATGGTGTCCATTAATAAAATGGCCATTTATCAGGCATACTACATGTCTTGTTCTTCTTATTCTTATTATTTAATTGAAAATTTAGAATAGATTGAACATCATTCCAATAATCCACAAAATTTATTTAAAAGAGAAAACTTCCCTGGTAAAGCGTTTGTCATGAGCATATTATATCAGCTAAGCTGTTGTTGACATATGTGCTTTAGCTGCGTTTTACAGATATACTTTGGTTCTGTAGGTATATGAAAAGATCGTTTTGTGTGGGTTAAGATTTATGCAATGAAGACTCCACTGTAATGAGACAAACATTATGCTTTGTCTAATTTTGAGATGTGGAACTCTACTTATAAAATTTACTGGAAAAGTAGCATTTGGTACCCTTACATTCAGTAAATGTATCACTAGAGGAAGTCTACTGTTCCCAATAAATGCACAAGTAGGTAATTTATCCAGTGACCCTGAGTTAGATTAAGCTGTATAAAAGGCGAATGAATGTATGAATGGTGTACAGATGTTTTGCTCTTCCACAGCACAGATGGAAATATTACAGTTTTCCATACAAACATCTTTCTTTGACGTGCTTTTAGGCTATTGTCTTTATCATTGAACAAAATGCTCGTTAGCTTGTCCAACTCGTTTCATTTATTCAGTTTATTAGTTTGTAACGAGGATACAGTACATCAGCTCAACACAAATTCATTGTTCAGTTTATATGTTCATAAAGCTTTTTATCACACTTGTTTAGTAAAAAGTTAAAAAAATATTCAGTGATATTGTCAAACCTGCATAAGCCTGATGGTTTCAAGATGTCACATTAAGACAATATGTTGACCTAACTCTGCAATAGTACCACAGAGGCAGCTTAGCAGAAGTTCTTTCTGTGAATATAAAGTGAAATAAAGCATTTTCAGAAGAATAAAAGAGGTCAGAGGAAAGACATGGTGAAAGACTGGATCAGTTAGGATTTTTTGCAGGCTGCTCAGGTGGTGTGATGCGGCAGCATACAGCAACGCCTGCGGCCCCACCAAACCCTGTGGTGCTGCGGACTTGGCAACTATTTCCCTCACCAACTAGCCCCAAGACGGCAGAGTCCTGAGAGATGGCGCTACAGTCAGTCAAAGTCCACCCAGAGGGACAGGACACCTCAACCTAGAAGAAAACAGCCAGGGGGACATTAGAGGGTGAAGAGAGGATTCCAGGACATGGGTCACATTTGTCTGACATCCATGTTTAAATGACAAACCTGATCTTTGTCAGTCGATACATTTTCCAACAATTGGCACTGGAGAAATGGAGCGTGGCAGCAAACTGCGTGTGAAGTTGATCCTTCTTTTACCTTGCAGCGTTTCTCATGTCTGTGTTGTGGACGTGAGTCAGATAAGAGCTCCGCTGTGGACCAAGTTGTACACCCTGGAGGAACACGGTCTGCATGCTTACACTTGTCACAAGAACAACTCAGTCTTCACAACAGGGGTGTCAAACTTTAGTACAGGAATCATTTACACCACAATGCATTCTGCCTTCATGGGCCAAACTGGGAAATGACTAAAAGTCCTATTTTTCCCTTTCTAGTGCACATAACTTCAGATATATTATTAAGTGGTTGACATTTAGTTAACGATTCTTTTAGAAAACATATTAAGAACAACCAGAAATTTCTCCAGAACACTAAGTTAATTTTCGATTAAATTTAACCTCATTTCGATGAGAGGAGCATGAGTAGCGAGTACACGTGTCTCCCACATCTCCCGCAGAAACTTTTCAAATTTCTACATTATTGGACCTCGTAACTGGTCAAACACCGTTGAAAATATCTAAAAGTGACTTGACTAAATTGTGTGTGAATTAATGTCTCCCAAGCCTGTGATAACGAAACTTGGGTTCAGTGCAATAATCTTGTTTATTTGTTATACTCTGACAGCCTCCTGTGGCGCAGTCACCGGTTCAGCCGCTGGCATGATGATGATGGATGAACTTTCTTCCTCCGGTGTCGAATCCTGAACCTTCTCCGGCGTCTTTAACAAACCCTGTCGATTTCTTCGCAGGATTTGTCCACCCTCTGTCTTGACAGTGTAGGATCTTGGATGTCCCTCTCCCAGCACCGTCGCCTTTTCACGCCACATGCCTGAATCCTCCAGTCTAACAACATCATGTCTACCAAGCGGCTTGAGTGTTCTTGATGACCAGTCATAGTACCGTTTTTGCAGCCTCTGAAGAACAGCCTGCCTCCTCTGTACCGTGTGTCTGACTGGCTCTGCTACAGCGGGCAGAGTGGTACGGAGGCGACGTCCCATCAACAGCTCAGCAGGTGACCTGCCATGCTCAAGCGGTGAAGCTCTGTAATTCAATAAAGCCAAGTTTGGATCTGAAAAACTGTCCTTTGCTTTTCTGAGCAACTGTTTCACTATGTGGACACCTTTTTCCGCTTTTCCATTAGACTGCGGATAACAGGGGCTCGATGTCATATGTTGAAAGTCATAGTCCCTTGCAAAGTCCCGGAACTCCCAGCAGTTGTAACAGGGCGCATTATCACTAATTACAATCTGGGGAATACCATGTCTTGCAAAAATTGTTTTCATGTGAGATATCACACAAGTTGCAGAGATCCCCGAGAGGCATGTTACTTCTGGAAAGTTTGAAAAATAATCAGTCACTGGTAGATTTGTCATCATCATAGGCTCTTTTGCCTGCTTGGCATGGTATTTTAGACACGTCCCACAGGCCGCAACCAACCTATGAATATCATCATTAATCCTTGGCCAATAAACATCAGTCCTGGCCTTCCTTTTGCATTTCTCTATTCCAAGGTGTCCCTCATGCAACCTTTTCAACATCTCCGGTTGCAGAGACAATGGGATTATAATTCTGTTCCCTTTCAGAAAAAGTCCATGAATGACACGGAGATCAGCTCGGATATTATAATATTGCGGACAATCCCTCTTAAGCTGGGCAGACACTGTGCGATATTTGGCCGATTTTGAGACGATTTTTCACTCGTGCGACAATTTTGGAGA
>JBAMHX010000016.1:22315677-22326207 GCA_037177515.1 Pseudomugil tenellus
CTTTTAATGTTTTTATGTAAAGCACTTTGAACTGTTGTGTACATGAAAGGTGCTGTACAAATAAACTTGCCTTGCCTCTTCGACCCCAGCCAGTCGAGGCAGATGGCTGCCCTACCTTGAGTCGGGTTCTGCCGGAGGTTCTGCCTTCCACTGTCATCTCATGCATGTTCAGGATGGGAGATTGGATCGAAGTCAAGATTCAATGCAATCTTTTTGGTTCCCTTAAATAGGCTATTTTTTATATTCTGGCTCAAATTAATCACTGTGAAGCGCCCTGAGACGACACTGTCGTGAAATGGCACTATACAAATAAAGCTGAATTGAATTGATGTTATATTTAGCATTTAGATTCAATATTTAACATTTAGATATAACATTTAAATTTTAGTGCGATATTTAGCTTTTAGATATACAATTTAACATTTTGACAGAATTTAACATATATAAATCATTTTAGCATTTAGATATAACTTTTAGCATTTAGAAAAAAACATAACATTTAGATTTACATTTAATATTTAGATTAAATGTTATATCTAATATTAATGTGAAAGTTTGTATATATCTAAAAATGTTGGATAAATGTACTAAATATAAAAGTGAGATAAATAATAAAAACTTCTCAGAAATAACTTAATGCTGAACTTGTATACTTGGCATCCCATAGTTATCTAGTTCTCCACATTAACTTGTTCATTTGAGTCAGATGTGTGAAAGCAGGGACACATCAAAAACACTGCAGACACTTTTCTCCAAAGCGACTTACATATGAGAATAAGAACAACAGAAGCAAGAAAAAAATCTAACAATAGGAGACAGCATCGATAAGTGCCGTCAGATTAGGCTACAGCTTAAGTTGTGGTTTGTTTCCAGATACAGTTTGCAAGGTCTAATAATGTTATCTAAAGCATCTGCATGTGGCCACTGTGAACTTAAAGGTTGGCACGATGATGATAAATGCAACAATTGGGACCGATTTGTTATTATTGTGAGAAGCACTTATAAAACTCTGAGTTATTAATTTGTAAAAGTTCAAATTACCTAATTAACGTCATCAGACAGGCAGATTCTTCAGTGCAGTGTCATAATGTGTTCATTTTTCTGTGTTCTCTGTTTTTCATTTCAGTTTATTTTAGAATATATTTTGTAATGACACATTAAATCAACTTAGCTGGTGTAATGGTGTTTGTTTAACTCTAAATGTTAAATGCTTATTTCCTTCTCTGTGAGTTGCAAGCTGTGTGTGTCAGAGAGAGACTCACTGGGTGGCCTGTATGTTCCATTTTCTGAGGCGCTGCCATGAGGCAACAGTAACCTCTGCAGGTTCCAGGGGGCGCTCTGACCAAAGATGGATGAATCCTCCTCTATGTAATGAATGTGAGGGAGAGTCACCGCCTGGCAGGAACGGGATGACACGAAAATCATTGCACACACAGATAAAGAAAATGTATCCATCCACATGTAGGTTAATCCTACTTTATTCAAATTAAATGAAAAATAAAATAAAAGTATGAATTATAAAAGTCATATTCAAAGACAAAAAACTGCTAACTTTGGTCAAAGCAAAGTTGGACAGAAGAATGATGCTAGGAGTCCTAGGTCAGATGTCTGAAAGGTTATGCAAGCTCACTGATGTGAAAACATCCATGTCGTCTTGCAGGTCTTCTGCTTTAAGTTGAAGCTGTTGCAACCTGTCATCGCCTACTTCACGTTTTTTGCTTCGTAATCAAGGTTTTTTTCAGATGTTATTGTAGTAGGCTCTATTCCATAGTCTTTCATTCAATTCAATAGTCTGAAGTTGATACTATTTTTCGTAAGGAACGGTCATATATGTAAATCAGTGCATTCCCACAAAGACACCCCTTAATCTATACATGTTTAAATTCACCTTTCATTTAGCAGCTCCAGTGTCCCAAAGTTCTTGTAAGATGGTGATCAACAGATGTACTTAAATGTTTTGAGTGGCAATAAATATTTTCTAAGTTTCAGAAAGGAAATTGCAGCATAATGCTGTGATACTTACCACGTGAAGGACATCACGACTCATTTTGACCAAGAACCCCTGCAGAACTCCGGAGTAGGTCTGCAGGATCTCCACCAGGTAGCCCCTCCTGGCTGCTTTCGCTCGCAGCCTCCGGATGGTTCTCTGGATTTTTGACTCATGCGTTCCCGGGTGCAGAATGACCAGGTACTGACCAGGCATGCGCCATGAAACCTGGGAGTGTAGGGTAGGAATATTATAAGAGACTATTAAAGTTATTTAGGGTAGCCAGGTGACCCGGATGCACATGTGTATTTGTATACTATATGTACACAGGTCATGTGTTTGCATTCTATGCCACAGTAGTTTACATTGTTGCCATAACATCAGTGAATGAAAACGAGTTTTATTATTTTGTGTTGGATTGATACGCGTCCAATTATTTATTTAGATTGTCCAAATGTCGATGAGACGGATGATGATTTGACATTGAAAAGACGTTGATACAACTGACTTTTTTCTTCTTTTACCTTGTTGCACCTGAAGAAGTCCGCGGCGGGCACGGCTCCAGTTTCAGGCTCAGTCCCGTCTTCGAGGATCAGATCCTGGATCATCTCGTCGTCCTCGGGGTAGTCTTGCGCGCACACGGCTAAAGATGCGCACAAACACAGAGCCCAGCCAATCCGGGCTTGGGCGCAACGCATTCTTCACAGCGACCCTGTTAACCTACTAAATTAAACCTCTGAGATATTAAATCCTTTATTATTATAATTATTTCAGTCTGACTTCTCCAGATGTTTGTTAAGCGTCTTCCGCAGATCTTGTGTGTCCAACAGTCCGACAACAGCCTCCAACCATCAACCGTGATATGAAATATTAAATAAAATCGAACAATTGATTCTTAAAATGTAAGGCGGGGACTGGTGACGTCTCCGCGGCTCACGCCACCGCTTTTGTATCGAATGATTGTCCTCCGTTAAAAACACCTCTTGCTGTGGAGGAGTCATGTTTCATGCTCGCCCCCAAACTTCCCTGAGATTATTTAACGTTAATCTGAGAAGAACACGTAATGTAAACAGTGTGTGTCTGGATTTGTGTGCAGCCTCGCTGTTGGTGATTTCATTTAGCTTTATTTCAAACATGTTAAGTTTCATGAAGCTGTTGTTAGTAAGAGTTGCTCAGAGCTTCAAAAACTCTCTGGTTCATTAAAACAGCCACTGAGTCTCAATATTCAGCTCTCAAACAGCTGAGTTCAGTTCACACTGTCCCAATATAAACAGGAACTGAACAATAAGATATTAAGACACCACTGTGCTATTTTTTGTCTGCAACGTTCACTGTTAAATTTTAAAGCAGGTTGAACATATTTCTCTTACTGATCTCTAAAACGTCTGGCTTTGCGAGAGTTGCTTAAATGAAGTAGCCAGATCAGAACTTTCTGGTATCAGACCACCAGGTTCATTATTCAGTCAGTTTGATGGTTGTAACCTGCTTCTTTTTTTTTCTTTTATAAAAGGAAAGTATAATAAAAGAATATGCTTTGCATTATTTTTACTCACTACTGCACATGGAAATATTTATTAATACTTTGCTTGTCCGCATATAAGGGTGTTTATTAGATTTTGGGCACTTTTGATGTACTGACTTTCAAATTTATTTTCAATGATTTATCTAAAAGTTTCAGAAATTAAAAAGTGTACTTTTTATTTTTATCAAATATTATTCAAGAAGATTTATTCATTTATTCTACTTTTTTCCACAGTATTTTATTTTTTAAAAGCAAGTAATAAAGAAAATACCAAATAACAAGTTTTACATTAAAAGGTGTAATTTATTTGTAATTTATTAAAAATATAATGAATATAGATCATGTGTTGTTAATGACTCAATGTAGTGGTAATGACACTGTGTGTATGAACATTAGAATTTAGAAATTCATTAAATATGAACACTTTTAAAACCATTTTTTACTGTGATGTTTAAAAATATTTTAACGTTTGTTGCTTTGGACTGTGATAGGCTGGCGACCTGTTCAGGGTGTACCCCGCCTCTCGCCCTGTGTAGCTGGGATTGGCTCCAGCCCCCCCGTGACCCCGTTTGGGAATAAGCGGTAGAAAATGGATGGATGGATGGATGTTGCTTTGGATTTGAATTATTAAAAAAAACAAGGTCTATGTCGTCAGAAGTGACGGCTAGAGGTATATCCTCAAACGCCCCCAATTGTCATGCCCTGTTCCAGCCTATCAGCCCAATCAACCGTCACCTGCCACCTGACTTGTTAGCCCTGATCACCTTCACCTGTTCCTGATTCCCTCACAGCCTTAAATCCCTCAACTCACCAGTCTTTCCGGAAATTGAATGAATGTAAAACATATGCTTGTTCCTGCTGCTCCTGCCTGCACTGCCCTGTTCTGGATACCCCGAGGCTGCCTTGGAATTTTAGACAGAAAGTGGATATTCTGTATACAAATTATTATTTGTTCAAAAGCATATATATATATATAAACTCCTCCTTCACCCACACTTCCCATCCCTGGGTAGAGCGGATTGTTCATCTAAAGCTCTGGCACTCAACCAGAGTCCTGTACCCGAGGAGTAGGGATTGGCAAGTAATCAAATTTCAATCTCAATTACAATCTGGGTTTTCAAAAATCATAAAAAGAAAAATAGTTCAATTTGAACCTTTGCAATTCGTGTTTTAAGTAGCAATTTAAGCGAGTTGCCTGTTTGCAACTGAAAGTACCTTGACAAGTCCAGATCCCAGAACTCAGCCACAAGCAGGACCAGCACCACATTGACGATCTGGAATGCACCTTTTAATCTTTAGAACAGCGTCGGTACTTTTGGAATATTTCAAGCAGCTCACAACACTTGATGCAGCAAATTGCTAACTGTAGGATAATGTTTGGGTGAACTAAGCTGAGCTCGGTGCATTTCTAGTCTTTCCAGAAGGCTTTAAATCCAGCCGTTAAGTGTGATGGAAACTTAACGCTGGGAAATAAATTCATGTTATTAAAGTTAATGGATAATTAAATCGATATTAAATAATCAAGATCTCAATATAATCGTGGTTATAAGTTTTGCCATAAATGAGCAAAGTGAAATAGGTAAAAACAAATATATACACTTATTTATTTTTGCCAGAGAAACCAATACAACAACTCAAAATTCACAATTTCAGCATTCAAAAGCAAATCAGTGACCAAAATAACCAACTTTCTTTGCATGGTGACTCAAAAGCCTATCATCTATATATCTGTCAGTGTTGTGATCTGTTCATGATCAGCATTGCATGCAGCAGTAACCATAGCCTCCTAGATACTGTTTAGAAAGGTATATTGGCTTCCCTCCCTGTAGATCTCACATTTGATGAGAGACTACAGGTTCTCTATGGGTGAACAAGGAGGCCGTGTAATTATTTTTTCTTCTTTTAGACCTTTTCTGGCCATGCAGTGGAGTACTTGGATGTGTGATGGAACATTGTCCTACATGAAAATCATGTTTTTCTTAAACAATGCTGACTTGTTCCTGTATCACTGCTTGAGGAAGGTATCTTCCAGAAACTGGCAGTAGGACTGGGAGTTGAACTCGACTCCATCCTCAACCTGAAAAGGTCCCACAAGCTCATCTTTGATGATACCACCCCATACCAGTACCCCACCTCCACCATGCTGGCGTCTGAGTCGGAGTGGAGCTTTCTGCCCTTTACTGGTCCAGCCACAGGCCCATCCATCTAGCCCATCAAGACTCACTCTCATTCCATCAGTCCATTAAACCTTAGAAAAATCAATTATGATATTTCTTGGCCCAGTCTTGATGTTTTATCTTGTGTGCCGTGATCAGTGGTGGTCGTTTTCAGCATTCCTTACTTTGGCAATTTCCCTGAGTATTGCACACCTTGTGATTCTTGGTACTCCAGTGATCTTGTAGCTCTGAAATATGGCAAAACTGGTTGCAAATGGCATCTTGGCAGCTTCACTCTTGATTTTCCTCAGTTAATGGGGAGTTGTTTTGTGTCTTGTTTTTTCTGTTGACCTGTTTTTTGTTAGCCTGTTGACTATTTTGAAAGAAACAGTTGAGTCCGTGAAGTGGGTCCCACTAACTGTTTACTGCACGGGGCAAGCAGAAAGAGGTGGTTTCAGCCAAGTGCAATCACATAAAGTGACACCAGCTGTGCCACCTCTTGGTATTTAGGTGTTCAAGGCATGCCGAAGCGTCAGCCATTTTGTCATTCCACACGGGGTTAAGACCACTAAGCGTAAAGACCTGCGAGTCTACCTGCGCGAGTCCTCCAAGTCCTCGTACAGAACCATAAGCATAGATACATAAGAAAAATTTTCTTGCTGCGATATGCGTGAAGGAAGCGTGACCTTACACCATGATCGCAGGACCTCTGTGTGCCCGCAGAAAAGAAAGGGGGCTCAGAGAGTGGGTCTTATTCAGCCACGGCCCTCAGGACCGAGTGGCCGAGGGAGAAGTGCGTTACATCCCGCAGGGAGAATCGGACGAACTGCATGGTGACGGCCATGACACCGCGCCACAGATGTCGTTCACTGACGCACCTGCCAGCAAGAGGAGGAGATTCCTCTGACAGAATGAGCTCTGAGCTGCTCCGGAGGATCAGATCCGGATGAAATGTAAGCCTGCTGAAAAACGCGTCGCACAGCTAGTGTGAAACACGCTGAGTGGACAGAGGAGAGCCTAATGAGGTCACTCTGTAGTGAACGAACAGGCGCTGAGAGCGGTGGAGAGTGGCCATGCGCGCCACGTAGCCAGCCAGAGCGCGCACTGGGCAAAGCAAATGTGAGCGCGCTGCTTCATCCGATCCATGAGGGGGGAGAGAAACCCCTCCAGCATAATGACTCTGGACCCGAAAAGCTGGTGAAGCTCTTCGGGTGTATGCTGGGTTTGGTCGCAGCGTCGCTGAGCTGCCAGCCGGCTGTATTCTGAGGCAGGAAGGAGCCACAGACAGAGCGGATAAATCACCAACCCTCTTGGCTGATGTCAAAGCAACAGCGCTGTCTTAATAGACAGGAACCTAAGTGAAATTTGGTCCAGGGGCTCAAACGGAGAACCCGTGAGCGTGCGCAACACCAAGGACAGAACCCACTCGGGCACGAGGGCGCGCGACACAGGTCTGTGTCTGCGGACGCCTTTCAGGAATCATTTCATTAAAGGATGACTGAACAGGGTCCTGTCAGTGAAAAAACCTCATGACAGGAGAAAAAACGGCTGCAGCATGAATTTTAAAAGTGCTGAAAGCCAAATCCCTCTCCAACAGAGACTGGAGGATGGTGAGGACATACGGCAACGGACACGCGGTGGGGCTGAGATCCTTCTCCAGACACCAGCGCTGAAAAGCCGACCACTTAGCTGAATAAGACGCTGTGGTGGACGTAACTCTGGCATTCTGGATGGTGTTAACCACATTCAGAGGGAGACCGAGACCCATTAAGTGCTCCCTCTCACAGGCCAGACCCATAGAGGCTGGCCTATCTCCGGGTAGTGCAGAATCGCACCTCCCGCCTGAGACAGCGCGTCCGGTCGCCATGGAAGCCGCCACGGTCGGGCAGAGAGTAGCAGCTGTAAGCGCAGGAACCACATGGCTGTCGTGCGTTCCGGCGCAACCAGGATCACAGTCAGCTGTTCCTCTGATATCCGTTACAATAGAAGAGGGATCAGAGGAGCGGGGAAAAACGCACAGGAGAGCCCGTGGCTAGGGACGGTGCGTGAACACGTGCACCCCCAGCGGCGGGTTGTCCCGGCTGCCCAGGGAGAACCACAGATTGCACTGCGTGTTCTTGCGGGAAGCAATGAGACCCACCTGTGCCCTGCCAAAATCCGTCCCAGATCTGAGACATCAGGCTGGGGAGAAGGGGCCCAGTCGCCCCCAGTTTGCCCTCCCCCCCCCGGACATGAGGTCTGCTTCTCTGTTTCAGGTCGCCGGGGAGGTAGACTGCCCCTACGGATGACAGGTGAGAATGGGCCCACTGCAGCAGCTGCCTGGCCACGCCCAGCACATGGGCTAATCTGACCCCCCTCTGGGGGCTGATGAAAGCAGCTGCCACCTGGTCGTTTGTGTGGACCAGTACGTGCTGGTTGAGTCACTTTCCACACTTTCCACACTGTGAGGAGTTCTAACACGTTTATGTGGAAAGACATGTGACCTGGCCACCGACCACCTACTGCCTGAGATAGGCGGGTGCCTACCCAGTTGAAGGGACGCGTCTGTGAAGACCGTGACGTGGGTTGAGGGTCTGCTCAGGGAAACTCCGATTGACAGAATATGAGTGTTCTGCCAATGGCGAAGGTTTCCTTCTACTGAGGGAGGGACCACAATCATGCGCCTCTTCTGCCGAACTGGGTTCACGCGGAGGCGCATGAACCACCTCTGCAGCATGTGGAGCAGCCCCAGAGGCACAACCACGTGGGCTGCTGACGTCAGACCCAGCAGCCGCATAACTTTCAGAACTGTCACCACTCTGTGCGGCGCGACAAGGCAGAGCTGAAGCGTCAGCAGAGAGGCTCTTTGATCTGACAGCCTCGCTCTCATCGCGACAGAGTTCAATTCCACGCCCAGGTAGAATATGCACCGGGCTGGAATAAGGGAGCTTTTCAACCAGTTTATGGAGAAAACCAGCACTGTCAGGCGCAAAAACAGTTTCCTAGTTGCACCGCCGACTCGTCTCTGGAGCGTGCTAGCAGGGGCAAGTCATCTAGAAGAGGACCTTCATTCCTGCAGAGCGCAGCGGCAGAGTCGTCTCCACACATTTGAGAAGGTGCGTGGGGCCAGAGAGTAAACAAAAAGACAGGTGGTGCAACTGATACTGGCTTTCCATAAAGGAAAAAGTGAAGGAACCTCCTGTGCTCCTTATGACTGGGATACGTTTTTTCCGTATGTGGAAAAAAGACGCATTCCAACATTTGCTTGACTGTAAGCATGTAAAAAAGGTCTTGGTCACAATACAACGATTAAACGCAGAGAGATCGAGGATGGGACTCATCTCTCCCGTTTCTTGGGAAAAAGGAAATAGGGGGAGTAAAAAACCCAGCGTTTTCCTGTATCTGAGAGACCTTGGAAAAAGCTCCATTCCTTAGGAGCTCCTGCAGCCCTGACGCAAGAGTGAGCCGCTGCTGGTGTGAGGAGAGGACCGTCTCCACGACTCCGCTGGAAGGCAGGGGGGAGCGCGCAAACTGAAGCGCGTAACCTTCCCTGATGATAGCGTTCATCCACCTGCTCATGCTGCACAGACGCTCTTTTCGCCACATGGGCAGGCGGGTTGTCCCAACTACAAGCCAGGGGCCGGGGCAGATGAGCAAGCTGGGCTGCACGCACCGGCGGACGTGTGGCGGTGGACCTGTTCAGCGGCAAAGTCATCCTCGGCGCAGGAGGTGAAGAAGTCTACCCACCGCTGCTTCTCCTGGCGGGGAAGCATTTCACAAAACGGGCAGGTGGCTTGAGGAGTCAGCGCCAGCCCGGCGTGGTGAGGGCCGAGGCAGCCTTCGCGTGAAGGTCTCCCTGGAGAATGTACCCGGTCTTGCAGTTCGGGCACGAACGGACTCCGTCGAAGGAATTCATATTGCTCAAAAGGTAGGAAATGCTCTTCGTAGGCTGAAGAAAAATGGGGAGCAGAGCACTGGGCTGCACCCCTTTTTATACAGCCCAGTACGCTGTACTGGGCTGTATGCTGTGGGTGGGCGTGGAGTAAAAGTCTTCAGTGCTGCGCGCATGCGCGCGGGGATAAACCCACTAGCGATAGCCTTAAAGGGCGAAGCCTATATGAAATAGAACTGAATTCATCAGTTCACTACTAGACCTCTCAGATATTCAGGTCCTAGCCCTGACTCAGACCTGGATCCGTCCAGAAAACACAGCTACTCCAGCTGCCCTTTCTGTCAATGCTGAATTCACCCAAACACCTTGCTCTGTTGGACGAGGAGGAGGTACAGGCATTCTTGCTTCAAATGAGTGTGACTTTACTTCTCTCCCTCCTTTGTCTGTCTGCTCTTCACTTGAGTATCATGCAATAAAGATAAGCTCACCAATAAATGCATACATCCTTGTCATATACAGACCTCACAGAGGCAATATAAATGACTTCATTACTAAAATGGACATGCCACTCTCTGAAATTCCTGATGATGGCACACCACTCATGGCAGACATGAACATTCACATTGGCAAAATGCAGGCAACCAAATTTTTGGCTCTCATCCACTCTTTTAATCTCAAACTAACTCAGACTCCACCAACAAACAAAGCTGGCAGCCATGTTGATTTGGTACTGACTAGAAACTGCTCCACTGCTAATCTGTCAGTGAACCCATTAGACCTTTCTGACAACTTTCTGATCAAATTTTCCATCCTCCTTCCTTTTGTCACCAATGCAGCTCAAAAAATGGCGTGGTATCGCAGGAATCTGAGATCTCTTAATCCTAAACAGCTGTCTGATGAGGTTCATTCTAACTTCTCTTCCCACTCAGACTTCTCCTTACTGTCTGCTAATGAGGCGACTGATACTCTCTGCTCTTCCCTCACGTCTTTTATG
>JBAMHX010000016.1:22373439-22400236 GCA_037177515.1 Pseudomugil tenellus
GTGTGGCTTCATTTTAGTGACAATCTATCTCGTTAAAGTATATATATATATATATATATATATATATATATATATATATATATATATATATATATATCTTCCTCTATTGTCTCTTCTTTTGGTTCTGACCCTTAGCTGAGGTAATTAAAACAGAAAATATGTATTATGTCAACACTGCAACAGCTTGCAAGTTACACGTGAAGTGAAAAGGTAGCTCAAATAAAATGAGCTATGGTCAGTATATAATAGTTATTTCTATTTTATTTAGATAGAAAATAACTTGTTCGGTAAGAGTTTAGGTATTAAGTGGAAGAAACTGAGTTCCATAAATCAAAGTTGGTGGTTGTAGCATAGTATTCTGTGTTGTTTGTGGCAGTAAAGTTGCTTTATGTGATTGGATGTGGAAATGGGCTGGAATTTAATACATTTTCTTCTTCACACGCCTTTTCAGGCAGAACTGTTTTTTCTCTCTTTTTTGTGACATGGTTCTTTGTTTTAAAGAGGAAAAATTTACATGTCTCATTTATTACACTTTAAATCTCACAGCCTGAAATAAATAAACAAAAGCAAATACTTACATTTATTTTTGTGACTTTTAAAACAATGAAATGATGTATTTTGCTGAATCGGTATTGGAGTTAAATTCAATACCTTTTTAAGACTTTTAAAGACTTTCCAAAAACTTTATCGCCACTTCAAGCTGCAATCAGCAGTATTTTAAATGTACTTAATAATTGGTAATCAGCAATTATATCCATAAAACAACCACACAATGGAAAAACACAAAAGAATAGTTTAAATTAATGCAAAAAATGATTGATGGGTCACTCTCAAGCTACCAGCTACTAGCAAAAACAACTCAATGAAAACATAAATACCAAATACAAGTCATTACAAATGCTTCTGGCCCTGTGATGGACTGGCGACCTGTCCAAGGTGCCCCCCGCGACCCCGTTTTCTTGTTTTTTTTTTGGGGGGTAGATGGATGGATGCTTCTGATCCAGCAGCTTCTCATTGAGCTCTTTTCACTTTAATTACATTTCTTACGTTCAAACCACAGTGACATGGATAAAGGAAAAAAAGCAAAGTGTCTGCCGTGTGGGATCATTTTGATATAAAAATCGGAAAATAAAGTATTTGTGTTAAATCAATTATAGTCCATACACCTGGAATCGACACAAGTGTACAAACATTTTACTCATGGTCACTTTATTAATAATGTATACATGTTGCTTTATTATTTCTTTACTCCAAAGTTTCCAGAAAGCAGGTGTTGAAGCAGACAATTCTGAATTTTATTATGAAGGACTGCCAACCCCTCATTGCTGAGTGAGAGGTTCAAGGAACTGCTTTAAATGTGCCGACACGTTTCACAAGCAACCACTAGTTACGGGTGCTTTTTCTGTTTTTAGCACCCACATAAGGTGCGCCGAGTTTTAAACATACCGATAAAACACGCATGTTTACCTGCGTAATATCTAACGTCACAGCCCCCCGACCCTCCCGTCGCTTACCAGATTCAGTGTTGGACTTTTAAGCTTCCTGCACGGTATGGTCCACGATGGACAGGAGGTTTAACTCAGACTCATTGCTCCGCTTGTTTAGTTCCGTTCATCGCAATCAGGATTCAGGATGTGAAAAATGTGGGTTTCTTTGGGTCGCTTGTTGCGTCCCAGCTTCCTTTTCGGGTCCCTGAAATCTTTTTAACCTTTATTGAATTTGTTGATTAGCTTGTTGATGCAACAGCCAGCTCCAGTGTGTCTCCCTGCTGCTGCAATTTGCTGTTTTTTTTACTTTGGATCTCTGCCAAGAGGTTGTACTTCCTGGCAGAGCTCTAAAGTAAACAGGAGTCATACTTCCCCCTTTACCGTTATCATACGGTCCTCTCCTATGTCTGCTTTCCCGAAGTCACACAGCACATTAAACACACCACAACACAGGGCATGCGTACACTTTGGAGAAAATTTAAGTGCGCCATCTGATCGTGAAAATACCGTACGTCAGACATGTTCAGTAGTTCTGTGCTTCAAAGCTGTAAAGTTTCATAAAGGTTAATCCTGTCGCAATAACTCAATTAATTGTATCATAAGGAAAAGTGAGCGCAATAAGTTTGTTGGTCGCAATAATTTTTTTTAGTTTTCGTTTCTCTATTTACCTGAATATCAATAAGTTTCACTACGGTGCAAAATAGTCCATGAGAGCAATTCAGAGCCTTTGTCTTAACACTGCCTACAAGATGACGTACTAAAGGAGATCAGACATTCATTAAATTTTACTCTGCCATCTTAGATATGTGGTTAAGTAAAACATGACCCCTTATATGAGCAGACGCTGTGTAACTGCTGACTGGATATGTTCCAGATAATCACACTGTTGAAACTGTGGAAGACTATAAACTAGTCTGCACATCAAGCTAAATGTTCTTTAGAAATGAATGTGTACTTAGCCTTTTTATAGCATTATTATTATTATATCAGTTGCAAACTGTTTAAAAATGTCAACATCAATCACTTAGTGCAATATTATCATTTATCGCAATCATTTCTAAGAAAATTAATCGCATATCAAAATTTGTTACCGTGACAGGCCTAATAAAAGGTTGAGCATTTTCTCTCTCAACATTGCAAACACGCCTCTAAATCAGTCTGTTTGTTGATAAAATCAGATATTAAACTGTGGAACATTTCGCCACTGTTATATTTGAGATTTATGAGTTGAACGTCTTTGCGCTGCTTGTTAACGTTTACCTGAACCGGCGCTGCCTGAAGACGTGGAGCTGCAGATCAGGAAGAGAAGAACGATAAGAAAATCTGTTGCGCGAGTCTTCCTTTTCTTTTTTAATTTAAAAGCTCTGATGCAAACCGTTACTTTACAATATAACACACGGATATAATCGTATGCGTGAATTTCCTGCATTACAAGAGCCAGGTTTGCGGGAATTGTGCGATTTCAGTAATCCCACAGTGAATTTCATGTTCTGATACTTGACAGTTCTAATACATGCAAATAACTAAAGAAATATGTCAATAAAAATGATATGTTACAGAAACCTTGAAGTGGGGGTGCAGGCAGAGCACAGAAACTGGTGATGGACAGTCGCTCTGGGCGGGTGCCATCTTGTTGCTAGCACATCATACGGGATTTAATGCTAATCCTCATTTTGCAGCATGTTCACTAAATTCAGTTGTTCTCAGCAACAAGCCACAGTAATTGTTTGAAATCAGACATTTCTAAGCAGGAATCCAAAGGAAAACATGGCATTTTCCCATTTCTGTCTTTGTTTTTCAGTCTCACTATCACAAGATGCGTAACCCCGAGACAATCTGTCAGGCCGAAAAAAATATATATCCGTATTTAATTTCGCAATCAAAATAAACAGCTTGAACAATTTAAAGATGGATTAGCTCATAAAATCACCATTAAGAGTTTTTAATACTTCAATTGTCTTAATTTTCACTCAATGCATTTATCAACTTTTAATACTTTTTAAGACCCCAAGGACACCTTGTGAATGATGAACTCATGGACTGTCCAACTTTTTGGACATCATCCCCCCCATCCCATCCCCAACCCCTTATATACGCCACGCGCCCATGCTTACACATAGGTGCGCACATTTTATTTTGGGTTTTCCCCTTGCAACAGCTAAGCAGCAACACTAAAAGTTTAACAATGAACAGCTAATGAAGATGATGAAAGGTAACAGGCATGTTAAACTGCTCACCTTCTGCATATCTCCAGTCACATGAGCCAAGAACAGAGTCGGAATGATCATAAATAAAGCATTGTAGTACAATAATCCATATTTCCCTAATTCCTGCAGGAAGAAACAGAGCAGAGGAAAACAGATGGGAAATGAGCAACAAGAGCACAAAAATAAGTAGAACCAGCAGTGAGTTATTCAGACGTTTTTCTCTGGATTCCTCACAAACATGCACACATACAGATGTCTAAAATCTCTAGTGTGCATTTATCTGGCTGGGTTTCACGTTGCTACATCATTTACTGTCATATATCTCAGTGTAGCAGACAGTGTACTTCACATATCTCACTAAATCTGGATCTTGCTCCATCTCTGATGAAATTTGACAGCTAAACAGTCGTCATATTCAACATAAAAATGCTCCAAGAACCTTCTGCTTCAACAGGTGCAAAGCAAGGGAATATAAAAGCTAAATAAAAATGCGGTCAAATAAACTAAGACCGGACTAAAACTAACAGCTAAATGTGTTTTGTGCACACTAGAGTCCTTAAAGTCAGAAGCTGAAGAACAGCTTGGGTTCTCTAAAGTCAACATCAACTCCATGCCAAGCATGGCTCCTTCGGGACAATGGCCACTATTCATTGGATGCTGTTGCCACATACCTTTGCATCTAATTTTTGTTTCACATAGGCTCCATTTGCTGCAGTCAGGATGTCATTCAGCAGAATGAAGACATAGCCTTGCAGGTCAAAGGACAAATCCGCACTAAACATTGGAAAAAATCAGAAAGAGGCATAAAAATAACTAAGCATCCTGTCACTGCATTGGGTAAGCAAAGTTTACACGGAGTTCCTTTCATTACAGATGTACAACATCTGTACCTCACTACCACGTCAAATTAGCAGAGACGTACATCAAGACAAAGCCTCCCGTTGAAGTGAAGGCAGTTCTGGACCAGTTACAAGCTGGGACACGTGGAAAGAGCAGAACTTACCTTGCAGCAATAAATGCCCCAAGGATCATAGTAAACACGGTCAGCTGGACGGGCCTGGAGAATTTCTTCCTGACACAGAACATAATGAAATTTAATCTGCCTGCTTTGACCAGTAATCACAATTACTGTACAAACACGAAGGTTTTGTGTGAAGTTGAACAATCAAATTGGGTCTTACTTAAGCAGAAAGCACTCAGCCAACATCGTGAACAAGATGGAGAACCTCCTCAGAACTGTAAACATTGGCAAACTGGTGGGAAGGACACTCATGGTTAGCATTTAAAAAAAACATCAAGCGGGTCATGTTAGTGCAGGATGAGAACTCACTTAAGCCTTTTGGTACCAAACAGACCGGTGATTTGATTTCCCACAAAGAGGAGAGGTAGAGGAAATGTCTAGAAAACAAGCAGCAACATCAGTCTCTTCCATAAACAACCTGATCTATCTGACCAGGAGAGAAACTAAAATAAGAAACAATAAAGTCTAATAATTAACATGTATTCAGAAGCTAATTGTTTCCCTTTCCGTGTGAGTGCTAAGTACATGTAGTGTCTCACCTTGTGAGGTATGCTCTCATCTAAATCTGGGAAGGTGATCACCCTCGCAGCCTTGCCCACCCACAGCACTACCACTGTGGCCAACATCTGGACACACATTAACAAGTTAAAATCCATGTATTTATACCTGCCTGTTTAAAAGCAACAAACTCTTCAACCTACTTGTCCTATTCCGACACATATCGACGAGGGGAACCTGCAACAGAGTTGAATCTTCATTTAAATGTGTTAGTTTTAAAGAGAAAAGCATCGCATAGTGAGCCAACACGGACTGGAAGGTTTGCAACATGTTCACGTAAAATAAAGCTTCCCAATCTTTAATTTAATAAGTAAATGTAAAGCTAATGAGCTCCGCGGCAGTGGCTCCGCTGTCCAGCCAGCACAACTTCCATGGGCTACGCTAGCTAACACGGCAGCTACCACGGAGGGCACGCGCCGCTGAAACCGTTACCTGTAGTTGGTGAGGACACTTTTGTTCACCACGACGATCAGGAACGAGCTCAGACCGTAAAACGTGGCGGCAAACAGCTTCACGAACAGTGTCGAAGGTTTATCCGCCATTCCCGACAAGTTCTCATTCCTATCGGAGTGTTGGCTTGTTCCCTGCCATCGCTTCTTCTCAGCGGGTTCACCCACTGAAACACTAGCTGCACGCACTCGGGAGCGCGTGCGTGCACATAACACGAGGCCGCCGACGTTTCACAACTTCCGCCGCGTCTGAGCGTCTCGGTACGGTCAAAAGATTGAGCTAATTGTGTGAATTCTGTAAAGCATTAACTGTATTTGGTACCGACAAAAGGTCCATATACATAAAAACGAAACTAATGGACACAATTAGCCCATGAAGCTGTTAAACAGTCTCAATGTTTCCTCAGATCAGCAGCTCGGGTTTACTAAAGTCTGTAAAATGGAATTTTCACTCCTGCAGCCGCTTCTATGGAGGAGTGAAAGTGCCACAATGTATTAATTGAACACATAATTAATTAATTAAATAAATGTGTCATTCATTTATTCGTTATTAAATATAATTAAATAATTTATCATATGTGTCATTAATTTAAATTGTAATTAAATATATGCATGTATGATTAAATGTATTATTAATTCATTAAAATACAATTCACTATATGTAAATATACATATACAGTACAGACCAAAAGTTTGGACACACCTGCTCATTTGAAGAGTTTTCTTTATTTTCATGACTATGAACATTGTAGATTCACTCTGATGGCATTCAAACTATGAATTAACACATGTGGAAGTATAGTACATAACCAAAGAATGTGAAACAACTGAAAATGTCATATTCTAGGTTCATCAAATTAGCCACCTTTTGCTTTGATTACTGTTTTTTATTTTGTTATAATAACATTGGTTATAATTGAGATGATAAATACTATCTTCTCTTAACTAACTTGACTTATTCACCAGTCATGTGCTATGGAAAAGAGGATATTTTCCACTTGTAAATAAAAAAATTACGAGTTGTACAAAGAATAACACCATTTTTATTTGACACCAAGAGGAAATGCATAAGTTGTTTATGCTACATAATTAAACAGAGAGCTAACAGTGGTAAAATCTAGTGGTAGGACTCGATAAAAAATGTAATTGAGTTAATTACAGGATCTGTAAATAAATAATCAAAATTAATCTCAATTTAAATCAAAAACCATATATTGACTAAACAAATTACATTCTCAATAAAAACAACGTTTTCTGAGTTTAATAACAAACTTATTGCTGTTAGTCAGAATTTTGATTGGTCTCGGCCCATTTCATTTGTCAGCACTTTAAATCATTACATTCCTTCTGGGTTTCTTAGATCAGCTGACCAGCTTTACTGGCATCACGGAGGCTCTATCCATCTCTTATATAGTCTTATGTAGCGCTATCAAAATTTCTTTTCAGAAATTTTAGTTTTATCTTTACTCCTGAGAGACTCTGTCTCTTTGGTTTTTTTTTTTTTTTTTACCCAATCATATTATTGACCTATTGCTGTTTAACCTAATAAGTTGTGTCATGTACCTCCAGATGTTTATTTATAGTGCATTTTCTTTTTTAATGTTCTTTTGTGGGAAACATGTTGGGTTATGAGATTTGTGAATCATTGTCTTTTCTCTCTATGATGGGCTTACAACCTGTCCAGGGTGTATCCTGACCTTTCGCCCACTAATTGCTAGGACAGCCTCCAGCCCCCCCATGACCCTGAAATGGAATAGATGGTATTGAAAACTGCTTTCTTTTTCATTTGCATAAATATAAACTCTTTGTAAATGGCTGTTGTTCACAAGGTTTCCCATATCTTTTGCAAACAGGGTTGTACACTAGCTAAAATATTTAAAGTTTGTTTTCTTCCGTAGCAAGGAAAACACTAAAGAGAGAAAACTTAGTAAATGTCCACAGAACAAATGCCAGATTTTTGCCCTGACCCAGTAAAGACCCATGTGTATTTTGGCAGGTGGTGGGACAAAAAGCCTGACGTGTCTCTGATAAGATACTTGACTGTGCATGTGCCACGTTGCCAAACGGAAAGCATACAGTCAACTCATTCATTTTAGTTTCTGAAAAAGAAACAAGGAGTCATGTCGGGATTAAACGCATCACTCGGGTTCTTCCTGACTGTTGTGATTTTTGCTGCCTCGGTTCGAACATTCCTTCAAAGATGGCCACGGTTCAGCTTCATTTCAGAGTTTGCATCCTCTTTTATGTTGGTGGCTTGCTGGCTAGAGGTGCAGACCATAGTGGAGGTGGGTGAGTGGGCTGGAAGTTTGGGCCCTGATGTGACAGTCACCATGCTGTTTGTGGTGCTGCTAACTCATGCCGTGATATGTGGTGGAACATCTGGGAATCCCAGCCTGGTTCTGATGAAGTTCCTGCAGCTTGAGGCCACCACCCTGCCCACTCTGCTTGCTGTTGGAGCCCAGTTTGTCGGGGCTTATGCAGCCGTTCTTGCAGCTGGGTTTTACTGGAGCCTGGAGCTGACAGACATGCACATGATCAAAAACCTCATGTCTAGTGAATGCAGCACATCGTTGATGGTTCCTGTGCTACAAGGTTTCTTCACCGAGACCTTTTGTGCTCACATCTTTCATCTTATCCACTTAAATCTACGACACAGATCTGCTCTGATCCGAGTGCCCCTGATCGCCGTCCTCCTCACATTCATGTCTCATACAGGTAAGTCTTGACTTAACTTAAATCATCACAACACTAAAAATTTTTGAACAAATTAAAATAAAATGTAACCCTTGTTTTCCAGCCAGAAGCTACACCTCAGCATACATAAATCCTTCTCTGGCATATGGACTCACCTTCCGCTGTCCTGGATTTACCTTCATAGAGTACGCAGTGGTTTACTGGCTGAGCTCTCTCATGGGTACGTGTCATTTCAAATATATGTTTATGTACATTCTCTGCCAGCAGTTTTAGTGAATTTCTTGCTTTCTAGGAATGACTTTGGCTGTTCTGCTGTATATGGGCCACATTCCCAAGATTTTTGCCAGAAACCTTCTATACAACCAGAAGTCCCGCTTCAGAGTGCCGAAAGGAGAGAAAGCAGAAAAGAAGAAAATGTGAAGTATTGGGGGGGGGGGTTTTCTACAGTGGGAAAAACAAATAAAAAATAAGCAAAAAAAAGTGCCAACTGAGTTATGTTGTTTATTCAAATAAAGAAACTTGACAGAAAGATAAAAAAGATCAAACAAAAAAATAAACATTTCTCTCCATTCAAAAAAAGGAAGAAAAAAAAGTCTTTCTTTTGGGTACAAATCCAAGAACGCTGTATGAAGTTGCGGAAAGGAGGAAAGATATGGCGTTAGGTGCTGGTAGATCTCTGAGCAGCATTCGCACTTTTAGCAGACAAACCCAGATCTGCATGAAAGAAAGCAGACAGTCAGTATAATGTAATATATGTGGCCAGTCTTCTCTTAACATACTCATTCTCTAAATGTCAAACTCTAGGCCTTCAGGCCACATCTGGCCTGGCGTGCCGTCTTATCTGGCCCACAAGATCATTTTAGATTATTGTTATTAATAACTCTGTGATATGAAGCACAGATAACACAAACAAGGCCTATGCCATCGGAAGCGACGACTAGGGGCATGTCTTCCAACGCCCCCAATCCTCCTATTTCCAAATCCATGCAACACTCTGTAACGATATGAACAAGTTTCTGACGGCATGGCCTTGTAATTCATTGAGCCTCACTGAACTCAATAATGAAGAAGACTGTATACCTCAACTAATTAGAATTTGAAGCAAGTAGTATGATGTCATTCCCAGATACATCCTGAGGTCACAACCTTGCCATTCTGTTTTGAGGTTAATCTAACAAATAGTTCCAGAGATATAGCCATAAATATGATTTTCGTGGATAAAGCTTCACCTGGTGGGGAAATCATAAATCCCAAATTGTAAAAGTCTATACAGGTTGTCCCCTTGGGGACCTAAACAGGTATACGGAATATTGTAAAAAATTGTTTCCGTTATCACGTGCACATGAAGGATATCCAGCGGCCGTGGTTTGGGGAAAACCATAATATCCCCGAACGCGGAGTGTCGGGATATAATTATAGTTACCACAATGCAACGCTTCAGTTGCCTTGCTGAACGCTTCCCACCAGTAGCGACGAGGTCCAAAGATGGAAAATGGCAATAGGCGTTTCTCCATAGGCAAATGCCGTTTTGTCAGCTGTACTTGCCGTTGCTGTAAAACGGCCAATGCCACTAGGGTGCCACGTTCGACTGGTTTTGGATTTACATGAGTGACACCCATAGACTGTATATAAAAGAGGGGAAATCCTGCAATATTATGCAAATTTAGCAACAACTTTGTTTACATGAAAAACAGTAGGTTAGTTTTACAGACATTTATGCCTTTTGAAAATTACGTGGCCTATTTAAAAAAATACTTCTGTAACCGTATTTGCCGCTGTTTAGTGGAACTTGCTGTTCTATATCAGCGGTATTTGCCATCATTGATTCGAAGTAATAGATCTGAATTACACCGGGGTGTAAAATTGTGTGCACTCAGTCTAATTGTCAAAGTCGAGGTGCACACTTGAAATTAGCCCCCTCCCCCCCCTTCATACACCTCAGTGTAATTCAAACCCACTTCAAACCCAAATATCTATTGCATTGATGGTATTGATAATATTGTTAACATTAAAAAGTCTGTCTTTGTAAGGTTTTGTTACTTACTTAGCCTGCCCAGGGTGTCAGCAATGAATATATCTGGTATTTCGCGGTATTTTAGCATTCTGTAGCTGTTGTGTAGCAAATCTTGCCTTGCAGCCGTATTTGCTGTTACAGAGCGGTTTTTGGCTTTGTGTAGCAACACTTTTCGTTCAATTGCAGCAGTATTTGCAGTTATGGGTTTGAACTACACCAAGGTGTATAAGGAAGCCTAATTTCAGGTGTGCACCTCGATTTTGGCAATAAGAATGAGTGCACACAATTTTCAGAACAGCAACAGATGTTCAGCAGAGCAACAGATGTGGCTGTTCTGAAAACTGAAAAGGGGTCGGGTGCAGTGGGAACTGTGCGGCAGCCGGGGGCGAGGACCCTAGCCGTCTGATCCCCGGTTGCAGAAACAAATACGTTTTGAGGATCTGCTGGGAACGGCTGGCTGAGTCCGCTGTCAGAAAGACCTTCAACTCACAACCTCCAGGAGAACTTCAACCTTGTTCCGAGGGAGGCGGGGGATATCGAGTCCGAGTGGGCTGTATTCCGTGCCTCAATTCTTGAGGCTGCTAGCCGGAGCTTTGGCTGTAAGGTCATCGGTGCCTGTCGTGGCGGTAATCCCAGGACTTGTTGGTGGACACCGGCGGTGAGGGATGCTGTCAAGCTGAAGGAGGAGTCTTACAGGGCCTTTCTGTCCTACGGGACTCCAGAAGCAGCTGACGGGTATCGACAGGCTAAGTGGAACGCGCCTTTGGCGCTCGCCAAGGCAAAAACTCAGGGATGGGAGGAGTTTGGTGAGACCATGGAAAATTACTTTTGGACGGCTTCGAGGAGATTCTGGTCCACCATCCGGCAGTTGAGGAGGGGGAAGCAGTGCTCCGTCAACACTGTTTACGGTGAAGAAGGGAGGCTGCTGACCTCGACTCGAGACGTCGTGGGGAGGTGGGGGGAATACTTCGAAGACCTCCTCAATCCTACCAACATGTCTTCTGAGGAGGAAGCAGGGCCGTGGGATTCCGTGATGGGCTCGCCCATCTCAGGGGCTGAGGTCGCTGAGGTGGTCAAAAAGCTCCTCGGTGGCAGAGATTATCTCTCCCGCCTGGCCTGGGAACGCCTTGGGATCCCTCCTGATGAGCTGGCAGATGTGGCTGGGGAGGGGGAAGTCTGGGCATCCCTCCTTAGGCTGCTGCCCCCGCGACCCGACCCCGGATAAGTGGAAGAAGACGGTAGGGCTTCAAACCCATGACAACAAATACCACTGCAATGGAACGGCAAGTGCCGCTACACAACAGTAAATACCGTTACAGAATGGCAATCCTGGCAAAATACCAGACACATCCATTACTGATCATTAAATTGCAAATTGATTAACGTCCTGGGCAGGCTAAGTAACTTAAAACAAAACTTTACAAAGACAGACCTTTTTAATATTGCTAATGTTATCGATACAAAGCAATGCAATAGATCAAGTATTTTTTTCAAATAAACTATGAATTTTTCAGAATTCAGAAATCTCTGTAAAACTAGCCTACTGTTTTTATTGTACACACAGGTGTCGCTGCTAAATATGCATCAGTATCGCAGGATGTCCTTTATGCAAGTAGTTCAAAACCAGTCGAATGTGGCCACCTGGTTTAGGGGCGGAGCCTACAGTCCATCTTTAGAACCTACACAACAACAACTTCACAGCAAGGGTAACAGAACTTGTTGCCAAAACAGATCCCAAGCATCCAGCTCAGACAAAACACAAGAGCAAAGAAAATTGAATGTTTTGATTCATTACATCTACTTAAAGCAAAAGCATATTATTTATTTTTGTTTATATTTCCTGCTTGTATGATTTTAACAAGATATATTTTTAAGGAGTGCAAAATATCTTAAGATAATTAAAGTTTATTTGATTTTTTCCAGAAAATTATTCCTGTTTTTATTACTTTATTTACTTTTAGTGTGTTCAATAAATGCTGATCCTCTTCGGCCCCTGATCTGAAGTATCTTTTTAAATTTGGCTCTCTGTGGAATTGAGTTTGATATTGCTTTAAAGTTTGCCACCTCACCTGAACGCTGCTGCTGCTCCAGCTGCTGTTCCAGCTGCTGCTGCTGCTCCAGCTGCTGCTGCTGCTGCTCTAGCTGCGCTTTGGGACGATCCACCCAAAGACAGTAATCTGGATTATTCAGCAGCCTCTTGCTCTGACCACAGCTGAGACACGTCAACACAGTGAAGGAGGTCTTGCCATGTTTTTCTTGAAAATAAGACAATAAAGTTGCTGAAATATATGTATGTGACAGTTGCATTCAGTATGACATGCATGGTAAATGGAAATGACAAACTAACTCACTTCGCTGTCTTGTAGTTGCAGTTACACCAGGAATGAGCAATGAGAAGCACTTTTTACATATTGTTCTCTTCACTGATGGATCTCTGAAAAAGAAACTAATATGTTAGTATGTCTATTAAAGCTATTTTTATTCCCATCTGTTACATTCAGGCCTAGTGAGGGTTTGTAATTAATGGAACAATTATATTTGAGACCAATCTTATTGACCAGATAAGATGCTCTCAGGTCATGTAAAAAATAACAGCATAACTTTTTTTACTGCCATAAGCATCACTTCTACACAGTCTGTCCTTTCTTTGCTTTGTTGGTGAACATTTTCATTGGACTGGCACCACAAACTCGTATGCCAACTTCAGAGGGAGAAAAAGGAGGATTTTCAGTCCTAATTTTTTTCGGGAGCGGAAAAGATTAAACTGCCAATTAAAACTTAACCCTGAGAACAAACTACAAGAACTAAATCAAAACATTTAAGTTTAAAACCCTTGCTTTGTTGTAAATTCCTATTTTTCCTAAAGTTTCTTAATCTGACAGAAAATAAACAAAAAACAATAATTGCATAACGTTCAAATAATTATGCAAACTTATCATGTGTAACAAAATGGTCTAGTCTTGTAATTAATCTGGAAGGCATTAACTTGGCTTTCAGTATCGAGGAACCTTGGAGTTATTTTGGACCAAGATTTGTTCTTTGGCTCACATCTATAGAAACTATAGATAATGTTTTTAATGCTGCCGGGTTTGGCTCTCTGGCTCATTTGCAAAAAGTTTGGGCACCCCTGTTTTAAAGTTTTCACACTGATAGTTGCACCTTTTTCCTTTGCATGTGTTCTCTGTCAACATGCTGATAATTTGCAATCAAACATTTGATTATTTGTGATCAGATAACATCTGTTGAATCATCTGTAGATTTTAAACAACATTATGAGGGTAACTAATACAGATATGCATATTTAAATCAAAGATAAATGCACTGTAAGCTATATTGTGCCTTGTGCACACAGTGCAGTAGATAAATATACACCTTGAACGAGCTACATCAGTTTAGGTAAAAGGGTTCATGGTTTAAGGTAATATTTTATATCTTTTTAAATGTGAGTTTATTATCTGTACTGTACCAACTACTTACTGTCTGAGAACCAAACGCCTTGCAATTATCTTCTGTGTGAAACAGTAAAACCGAGCCAACTCCACGTTTTCTGGCTTCTGAGATAAAACACAATGTGCAGCCTGAAAAATGAAAACAACCAAAACAAAGTCAGACTGACACCATACATGGTTAGCAAAACTAGCTAGCATGTTAGCCATGTGAGTGCTGAAGGTGGCTAACTTCAAACATTTTCTAA
Organism: Pseudomugil tenellus; assembly: GCA_037177515.1. Classification (NCBI taxonomy): domain Eukaryota; kingdom Metazoa; phylum Chordata; class Actinopteri; order Atheriniformes; family Pseudomugilidae; genus Pseudomugil; species Pseudomugil tenellus. Next base: position 22,387,564 of record JBAMHX010000016.1, read on the forward strand.
CCTGGTACAGGTAGTTCAGTCTTTGGAAGGCTTCTTTGTCTTTCAACTGAACAGCCATCTCACAAATAGCATACAAAACAGATTTGGTTACGACCAATTTTAAGGTTGCTCCCGCCGAACATTAGGCTATCTGGTCTCCATTCAAGGTTTGCATCATAGACATAGATGGAACTAGATACGTCATGACGGAGTTTCGAATGGGCTCACTGGTTTTTCCACTCAATGTTATATATGTCTATGGTCTGCATCATGTAATCATAGGCGATGCAGGATTAACTTTAAACTTAAAAAATGTGAGCTCCTTGCTATTCAAGATACAACTTTAAAAGAAATCTGCCACATCCCAATCAAATTCATAAATATTAATATCGCCATAGACCAGCACTTATTCAAATCAATAAATATGAATAAAAAACGCAATGAATGTAAGACTAAATTAGGTTTATGACTCCAGAAAAATTTCTATATTTTGCCAATTTTAACAATCTGACAAAAAATGGACAGTTTATTGAAATGTATTTACCCAACTTACTCCAATGCTGTTCCTAAAAAATAATAAAATCTATCAACCAAGTTTATTTGGAGAAATAGACCACATTATATGAAAAAATTAATATGGTTAAAGAAATAAGCCATGGTGGCTTGAAAGTTATTGATTTTGATAGATTTAATGAAACAAATGAGACAAACTGGTTAAAATATTGGCTCAAACACAACAACTCCTTCTGGTGCTGTATCCCGACTACATATTCAGCAAAACTGGTGGCTTGAAATTCCTGCTCACCGCTAGTTATAGGTTTAACTAGTTGCCTATAACTTTATCAGATTGTCATAAACAAATCTTGTTACATTGGAGAATGTAATACGATTTTACAGTAATTTATGAAATTATGAGCAATTCTGCTTGAAACAGCGTTAATCCCCCCATCTGAGAATTTTATAGACTACACAATCCACTCTGCAAAGAATTTATATTTCTGACCAGGAACATAATGTTCCTACAATAACTCTTTTACCAGAAAGTGTCTTAATGAAAGTTTGTTTCTTGGGAACAAAATAAAAATAATATTTTACATACATTTGAAAGTTACAATAATTAAACTGGGGTCTATGTACTTTAAATGCGCACTTCGTTTGGGACCATTGACAATGATATTTAATCGTTCGCGGGAACTCGATCCAGATATATTTTGCGAGTGTTTGATACCGGATGCATCCTAGCTGTGTGTGTGTTTATGTGGGATTTATGGTTTAGTTGGTGTGTACATGCTCAGCTTGCGGTGGTTTGTACTGGACGCATGCCGTCCAACATGGTGGCATAAACAGTGAAAACCATGTGACTGCACGTTCTCTATGTAAGAGTTTGGGACTGAATTAGCTTAAAACAAAGTGTTCATGCTATGTATCCTTCGTGGTCTCCAATCACCCAGAAGACATTGCGCGCCAGATAGAGAAGAATTAGCCGTCAAGGATGTTTTTTGATGCATATAAGCACAATTCGTTCCAGCAGACAAACTGGGACGGAACCAGTATGACCACCATGACCACAAATTAATTTTATTACATCGGACCAGGATTATTTTTCACTAATGCCGATATTTCAATTTAGGCACACATGTAAATAAATACTATTCGAAGTACTGAGGTAATTTTCTGTGATTACTTTATCTTTGTGTTTTTGTGAACTATCGGGATTATGTACACTTACGTTTATCCAGTACTAACTTAGAAACCATAATAAATGAAGGTAAATAAGCAGAGTGACATAAAAGCTCTTATTTCATCAACCTGGTGGTTGGTAGGATGTTTTTTGAAAACTTAGGGAGTTCTAACATATTACAGTGATATTTTCCTTGTGGCATATATATGCACTATGGAATAAGACCCTTCCATTGCCACAATACTTCCATATGATCGATATCCTATCAGGTATGACTGGATGTGGAAACAATAGAGATCAGAATCAACAGAACCACACCGATACATCCCAAACTGAACCCTTCGGTCAAAATGGGGCCTAAAAGTAATTTCAGAATCAAATCCTAAAAAAGAGCCGTACTCTCCATCACTTATACAAAAGAAGTACTTCCAAGATCTTGTATTCAGAATACAAATGTTCCAGTACAAACAGTGATATTTGGCAAACATATAATTTGACATAAAATGTACACAAATCACTTTCATACCCAAATCATAAAAGCAGAACTAAATTTATTTGAGCGTGCAGACAAGACTGAGTTATCCAGAGAAAAGGAAACATTTAAAAGAATCTGCAGTCAGTGTGATGTGGATGTGTGCACATCAGTTTGGAAGGACATGAAGGACATTTCTACATACAATACTAAGTTTTAATAGCAACAGAGAAGAAAGTACAAACCCTGTCAATCTAACATTTTAATTGTGTCTCCGATCAGGAGACTGATGATACAGTAAATCAGTCACAGCATGATGACCAACGCACCGAAATGTTTCCTATAAAAAGCAGTAAGAGAAATGTCCATGAAACATGGCTCCACGTGGAAAAGTGTTCACTGAATGACATGAAAAACCCCGAGAGGAGGGACAAACACGAAATTCAAGTATCAAAATAACTAAGACACCGACAAGCTGAAAAGGTCAATTACAAGGGTAGTAAAAGCCACAAACAATACATCAGGCAACATTTTGCATTTCTTTAAAGGCAACTGATTAAAACAAATGAAACAGAACTAGGCATCGTTTTCATTCAAAGTTAAATACAGGCCTAGCTTTACAAAATATGCCCGACTCTGAAACTAAGCACTTAAGTTTGACTTGTCTTCTGACATCCGAGAGAAAATAAGAGTTCGTACGGACAGCGATGGAGTTGTGCTCTCAATTTTTTGGTCTTCTTCACAGTGAGGTTTGTCAGGGCTTATAAGGCTGGCGCATCAAGAGCGGCAAAGCACTCTCCGCCGAAATCTAAATGGTTGGCACATATCTGTGCACAGCAATGAGAAGGTTGTGTTGCTGGATTCATCCGCTAGCGATTGCCTTTCATGGCCTCCTTGGCTGCCAGGATGAGCGGTGTTAGACTGGAGAGGGGCTTCGCCAGCTTCAGAAATGGATGCTGAGAGACAAAGATCCATACAAATATCATGAGTGAAGCGGGAAAATAGTCAAAAGCAAATGTGGAATTAAAAGATAAAAGACAACCTGCAGGAGCTCTTTGCCCCCCCCTCTTTTCTCTACATCCATTTCCAAGCAGCGATTGAGGAAATCTCTGAAAATAGGAGACAGCTTCTCTGGATTCTGAAGCTCAGGCGTGCCATTTGTAGCTATCAGGTAAAGCGCCTGTTGCAGAGGAAGAGATCAGAGAAAAGGGAACAAGTTTCACCAACACACTCCCAGCAACTCAAACTGAGAGAAGAGAGAAGAGAGAGAGAACTCAAAGTGAGAAAAGTTCTCTAAAGAATCTAAAATGATCTGAAATAAGTTTCTCAGACTGTAGTAACGCAACTAAGATTAATATCTCAGACAAGGATCAGTGCAACAAAGCGGATATGCGAATATTTAGAGGATAATGGGATAATAATGGGAACAGTGGTTAGCGTCGCATCCTCAGTCAGAAGCTTACTGGTTTGAGGCTCCAGCAGTGGAGTTTCTGGCTTCCTCCCACCATCCAAAGACATGAATGTTAGGTTGTTTAGTTACTCTACATTCTCTAATGGAGTGTGTGTGTGTGTGTGTCTGCTTGTTCGGTAGAAATGTAAGCGAGTTGCCTCAAGTCTACAAGTCCAGATGGCAGAACCCATCCACAAGCAGGACCAGCATGACATCGAGGACCCGGAAGGCACCTGTCAACCTTTAGAACAGCGTCGGTACTTTTGCAATATGTCAAGCAGCTCACAACACTGGATGCAGTGAAATGCTAACTGTAGCATCATGTTTGGGTGAAGCTGAGCTCGGAGCGTTTCTAGTCTTTCCACAAGCCGTTAAGTGTGGCGGGAACTTAACGCTGGGAAATAAATTCATCTTATTAAAGTTCATGGATAATTGTGTTAAATAATCGAGATCTCAATTTCAGTCAAAATAATTGTGATTGTAAGTTTTGCCGTAATCGAGCAGCCATAGGTGTACCCTGCCTCCCCCTGATAACTGCTGGGATAAGCGATTAAGAAAATGGATGGAAAATTTAAAAATAACCCAAATCAATTAAAATGTTAATTAAAAACAGACAGACAGTGATAGAAGATGAAGAAACTGGAGAGAAAATGGCTGTGCAAAGTAAACTAAACTCCTTTCAGCTTGTGCTTTAAATCAACGAACATTAAAAGCAGTTTCTAATGGTGCTGCTATAAGCTACGCTACAACTACGCTACAAGCTGCAAGACTTCAATCATGGATCTCATTTTCAGCAGCTTCATGAAAAATGAGAGAAACTCTTGTATTATTTACAGATAATGCAACAGAGTTTGGTATGAATAGAAAAACTTCCTGGTACTCTGTACTCACTCGTAGTGGGTTCTCATTCAGGTACGGGGGCTCTCCTTCTACCATCTCAATGGCCATGATACCCAACGACCAAATGTCTACTTTGGGCCCATAAGCCTTTCTGGTAACCACCTCAGGAGCCATCCAGTACGGCGTGCCCACCATGGTGCTGCGTTTGCTCTGTTCTGGAGTGATCTGGGCACAGAAGCCAAAATCGGCTGTCGGAGAAACAGAGACAAAGGTGTTAATGGTAAAAATGTGTTTCTAGTCAGGCAGCCGACAGCAGCCGCGTACTTACTCAGTTTCACAGAACCGTCCATCCCAAGCAACACATTGTCGCTTTTAATGTCCCTGTGAATGACCTGATTTGCATGGAGAAAATCCAGAGCTTGTAAACACTGCAGACATGAAGACAGACAGGAAGGGGTTAACGGCATTTAACACTTTCATTAGATTTATTTCAGGTGACCAGCGCACCGTTGCGTACCTCTCGACAAACGGCCGCTATCTGAGCTTCATCCATACAGGTCTCCGTGACGACGTCTGTCAGCGAGCCACCGGCCAGGTACTCCATCACCACAAACAGCTCCTCCCCCATCAGGAAACTGGGATGAAGACACACAGAATTACACCAAGTATAATGTTAATTATGCTTTTAAAAACATTACAGTTAGTAAACGCATTGAGGATGCACGCTCACCTGTCTAAGAAGTTGACGATGTTGGGGTTCTTAAGCTCCTTCATCACCAGAATCTCATTAATGATGAGTTCTTTCTTTGGCTGCTTTTGCAGATTAATCTGTTTAATGGCAACCTGTCGGTGGGAAATACCAGAGATTTTTTCACCCAATTCAAGATAAATATGTTTTAAACTGTTTTCTCTCATCATAATAAAAATAGAATAATTGCTTTTGGGCATTTCTGAAAACACAGAGTCCTGTTTGACAAATAGCATAATGACTTCAAGTAACAGCAGAGATGTGTCTTCCAAGCTGCATCTGTTATAAACTATTATTATTATTATTACAAAACATCTTTAAACCGTAGTCATACAGCCTGGAAAGTTCCCTCCCTGCTTTCCTCCTCACCTCCTGTCCTGTAGCCACATCAATAGCTGTGAATACGGTTCCTGATGCCCTGCAGAAACAGTGACAGGACCATTTTATTTGGGCACATATGGTTTTTATTCACAATGTCTGGGTTGTTGCATTACACAAATCAGGGAGAATCATCTGTTCATTTTCACTACCGCTGCTGACGACGTTAAATGAAAAGCCGTGGACACGAACTTACCCCTGACCAATTTTTTCATATCTTGTGTACTTCTTCTTGGGATCCCCGATGCTGACAATGGTTCCTGCAAGTCATGTCACATGACATCAGGTAAGACAATGGAAGCAAAAGCAGGAATAAAACGTCGGTTTCTTTGCATCGGTAATATTAATGATTCCTTTATTCCTCACTCAGTTTATCCATGATCTCCTCATCTGTCATTTTGCCCTTCTTTTTTTGTCTGTCAGTAGCCTTGGAGGCAGCATCCCCATCTGGACACGTGCTTGGAGCAGGAATGGGGTCAATAACCGATCGCGTATACACCTGCACAGCACATGAATGACAAACAGCTTTAAGCATTTTAATTAGAATATTTCAGGATCAATGCAACATGTGATTGTTTTTCCTCTAATGGAGGGAAACGTACACTCTTTGTGTGTTCTGGTCTTGGTGCCACAACAGGAGGGGGGGCTTCATCATCGTCATCATCATCGATGTCTTTGACGTTTGGAGATGAGGGTTCTGTGCCTTTTTTAGAAGGCTGATCAAACCACAGCAGTTTGTTAGAAGATAAAACACACCACACATACACTGCCACGGTTTTTTATTAGATACTTACAGACTGAGGTCCAGGAGCGAAAGCGTCTTTTTCTGTAAATTAAAGTCACATGTTGCAAAGTAGCTTTTGATTCAGGTCTATCATGCTCTGTGCACGGCCTGGTGACGCCGTCATTCACAGGCATCTAAACACTTTTTCACTTCTTACCAGAGGACGAGAAGCTGAGATACTTCTGTCTGCTGTTGCCTGTAGAGTCGTAGAACTTAAGAACGTCGAGCACAGCCTGTGGGTTTTTCTTCTGCTCGGACTTGGTGATGTTTGAGGTCTGGAGTAGTCGCGCCCATTGCTCTGGCATACCCTAGAGAAGTAAAGATAGGAAAACAGGTCAAATGCTGGAAGCTCACACGAGGTTTTAGTCAATAGTTAAAGTCCAACATGGAAAAACTCACTGTGAACTCGCCCGTTACAGCATCAAAACCAACATGTATGGTGTGTTCAAAATCTGACGGTGGCGAGATCTCCGGCCGCTCTTTGTCTCGATCTTTCTTTCTACCACCTGCAACAAACAGAACTTTACTGAAATTGGCACTAAAACAAGCACAAACTAAGACTTTATTCTTAATACGCAATCAATTCTAGATGGCACCAAATCCTTGGTCTCACCTTTTTCAGCCCCAGAGAAGATTGAGATGATCTTATTGCGTTTCCTCTCCTCAGGCACAGAAGGCAGTGGTTTGGAGCTGTGGTTGGCCGAGAGCGCATCTTTACCAGCGCTGGTGCTAAAGATGGTGCTGCCTATTCTGACCGGAGGGGCAGGCGGTTTATCCTCTGGTTCTCCGTTATCACACATGGCTGGCAGGTTGCTGCAGGCCTCACAGGGTTAACCAGACCGGGGGAGATAGCGGGTGAGGATGGAGAAGGTGGGAAGCACTCAGGGTGGGAGGCAGCGCTCACATCAGTATCAGGTACTGATGTGTTCATACAGGAGAAAGGAAGAGATATGTACATGAGAAAATCAATCCATAGGAAGACAAAAATGCTATAAAATATAGTTACTATAAGGACTGGCTGTAATTAATGATGTTTAAAGTGTGAAGACAATACATGGATCCGTATTTATGGCTATTTCACATCATCATGTGCAGGTTGTGACTTCTAAAACTACAGAGTGAACTAAATACAATTTCTCAAATGAAACTTTAAAAAGTAACTTTCCTAGCTGGTACGCAATCTTCCCATATATGAAGTAAATACAACAGTAGCGTTGTAATATTTTACAAGTTACAAGCAAAAATAGACCCTGTACACAGGGTGCACAGATATGAAATGCAGACTTTTATTGCCTCTTCTTACAATTTATCATGTCAGCACAGAAATCATTTGTCGACTGTTTTCTAAAATATTGGTATTTCTACTCCAACATCATGTCAAAATACCCTTCAGATGAATAGCGACAGGAGCAGCTAGCAGGCTAACGCTAGCAGCTACTAACGCATTAGCCAACAAGTGTGCTAGCTACAAGTTACCGTTAGCCTGACATGCTACACTAGCGGCTGCTTTACTCCTACGGGGTAAAACTTTGGCCAACTTCTGTCTGACAACTACAATTCCAACCAGGAAACTTAGCGGGCGATGACTTACTTTGAGTGCACAGACAGCTAAGAAGCAAACTATCCCGCGAAAATCGGATTATTTCGCAAGCTAATGGGGACGAATCAGAATCAGCACAGCTCACTGGAGATTCCACACCAGTTCAACTTGGCTCCTGCTGATCCTCTACGGCCTGGAAAACGTTTAGGAAACCAGTTAAAACCACTTCCACTGCCACGCAGGGACTTTAATGGTACACATGGAGCACAGATAACTTAGCAAAAGCGCATCTCCCACTATTTCTAGTGCAACTTTTCATCCGTGTCTTCGGCTCCTGGATCATTCCGGCAAAGGGGAAGCGGAACTAGCGACCCAGCCCCTACAATAAATGTTAGAAATGAATGCAGCGAGCAGACTAAAAACCTGGATTTAGATGCACACACACACGCTGCTTAGTTGCAAACCTTAACCTTTTTTAAATACTGCAACAGCGGATTTCTTTGTGATATTTAATATAAATCCCGCCAGAGTTTCCCATTTATGTGCTTATTCAAATGTGAAATAAGGAAAACACCAAGTTTGATTATTTTTACATTTTTCAAGTTACTCACTTAAGTAATCAAATTTACAACCAATGTTTCACAATTAAGCACAGAATTTGTATACTTTTTATTTTTTCAACATTGTTTGCTTAAAAAAAGACAAGAGGACACATTTAAGTGTTTTATTACATGAACATCTGTCTTCTTATGATAACACAGAAAAACATCTGTCCAAAATGACAGGACCCTCCAAATCAAACATGTTATCTTCTAACTACAATAACATGAAGAGGTTTGTGCTCCTTAAACAATTTGATATTTCCACATGTGTTTGGACAGCGCCACACAGCAGATCATGGTGACAAAAAGAGTTCCCCCGCATATGGACACCACTGCAGATCCGTCGCCAACTGGAAGCTGGAAAGTCACGGGGTCAAGCTGCAAGAAGCAAGAAACGTGTGTGTGAAGGGGGAATAAAAACAACAATAGCAACAAAGGAGAAATATGAAAAGATTTCATGGAAACCAGCTGCCGATGATGGACTTTCACCCACGAACAGGTGCTTGAATTGCTGACAGCGCATGGGGCGTCTACGACAGCATGAGGCTCCAGAAAACTGAGCTGTGAACCTGGAAGGAGGAAAATGTTTTACCAACTGGTTCCAGTTACTCATGAGAGCTTTTTGTAGTGACGTGGTTATACAGTATATAAAATATACTAATATATAATATAATAATATAATATATAAAATAGAATATGCAGAAAAACACATCAGTTCGTCTTTATCTTTCCATTTCAAAAGGAGGAAGATGTTAAAAAGACGTAAATACACGTATGGAAATATGGATTTCAGTGTAGTTTAGATATAATGTGCAAGACCATACTATCAATTTGACCTGCTTACATTTGTCTGTCCGTAAGAGCAAGTCAGGCTGTTCAATGTAGACGGATGTAAACATTTCCCCAGTAAAGGAAGGCTCGTGATAGCGTCCATGTACTGGGATGATTACTTTTAGGGAAGTAGGAGTTGGCCCAGTGTGGGAAGGATACGCATAGGTCAGAAAGCCGCTAGTCTTGTGAGCAGGCATCTCTAGGTCAACTGTTGAATTAAATAATATCTGAGAGACATGAGAACAAACATGGTTACAGCAATAGAGTGAAAGTTGTCCCATCTTGTGTAGTGTGCCATATTTAGTCTAAATGCTTGATGAGATTACCTGCCAGTCTCTTTGATCCCTCATGGATGCAAGCTGATATGGATCTACATAGACACCACTTGGCCATCTGTGAAGCAGCAGAACTCGAACATCCCTGAATGTGTCATGTCTGAGCTCAACAGTGTTGATCAACTCTCTGAACCACAACAGAAATCACTCAGACCTTTCCGTTTCTTGCAACAAATCATTTCTCTTTACTTTGTAGTCAGATACCTGTGAAAACCCTTTTTGGTGAGCTCCACTGACACTGTCGAGGCTTGAAGGCACCGTTTCAGCAGAGCGCATTGGTCCTGATCTTCATCTGCAAAATGTAAGTAATATAAAGACAACAACTGTGTGTGCCTGCAAAATTATTCATTATGATAAAAATAATTTAATAAAAGGAACGCGTTTGAGTTACTCAATTTGATGTTTAAGAGAACCTCCCCCCTTCTGTTCCAACATATCACTACGCTGAGTAAAAGTAATCCTAACATCCCAGACGTCGCATAAGTGACGTTTACCGATGTTGCTTACCCCTTTCCAGCAAACAACAGCATGTCGATAAACAGGCGAACACAGAGAACAGTGCCAAATACATTAAAACCTTGCTGAATACGCTTCCAATTCGTACCCAACCTATTTCAAACTCTAACTCTTCATTCGCTTTTTTACAACTGTTTACGGAAACGATCTTTTGAAGGACCCCTTTGTAGTTCTGGGGAAGCTGTGGCTGTGCCTGCTTATAAGTAGCAAGCATTGAATGTATTGACAGAGTTTATGACTTAATTTATATAAGTAAATAGGTAAAAGTAGAAATATATGTCCGGATAATAACGTATTTTGTTCACATAACAACGTAACATTAAACTCTTTCTAAAAATATATATACAGGCTTCTAGACTGTTACTGCTAGTCTAACGTAAAGCACCGGAGCGACATTTTATTTCAGAAGCCGTTAGTTTCAATACCCAGTTTTTATGAAATGTGTCTGTGAACAGCTAATTATGAAAATTAAAACTATGTGAACTCGTTGTGGAGTTAGGGTTGTCTGGGTTTGCTGCATTTCATAGCTAATAAGATGCGCTTTGAGGCAAAGCGTTGCGGAGTACAGTTCAGTCCTCCTTCCATAATTTTAATGTACGTAAATACGGAAACAAAAGAGCTGCGAAAAAGAATAATACCTGTACGAAACTTCACGAAACACAGTGGTAAGACCGATTAGTACTCCATACATTATGTAACCTCTAGATACAGTGTTTGTTTACCCAGAAATTTCCCCATCGAATAAAGCATTAATTAAAAAATAAAAAGACTGATGAGTGCAGTTTTCCAGCAGTCAAATGGAATTGAGGGGCTCAGTAAAAGGTTGTCCAACCCGCTCACAGGACACTGAAAAGCAACACTCATGCTTTTGTAGAATTATCTACTTATTTTAAAGGTTTTCTGGGCTCACATTTTATGCTAAACTCATTTATAGAACATGCATTACTAAGAAATGTCAGGCATTTGTAAGCTCATTGGCTCATTTTTATGCATTTTTAACAAGTACAGTTACCTGTAAGGTCCATAATGTGTAGCTATAAAAACACATATTATATACATGTTTATGATAACTGTGAACAAAAGCACAAACTCCATCCAATACAGTTTATTCAGACCTAAAACTAGTTAATTCTTTAAATTGCTAATGTCCTCTCTTACCCCCCCAGACTGTAACATGGCTGCTGAAAGACTGAAAAACCACCCGAGGCACAGAGACTACCTAGCAGGAATACCGCAGAGTCAGGTAGAGAAGCTTCACATCATCTTGCGAGATCACATGCAAGGCTTCAGCCTTGAGCACAGCCTCTCCTCATTCTGCCTGGACCCCGACGAAGACCTGAACAAACTGGAGGATGAGGAGTTGGCTCGCAAGAAGGGCCAAATGGACACGCTGTTTGAGAAGAACCGAAAGCACAAAGATGATCCAGACTTTGTTTATGATGTGGAGGTGGATTTCACACACACTAACCAAGGCAAGTGCAGTTGGGATGAGGAATCAGACGATAATTTTTGAAACGTCTGAGGATTTTCTCTGTTCAACGCCGCCAACTTGCTTACCCCGACCAAACCAACACCCCAGGGCCCTGCAGAGGCACCCCTGCATTAACACACCTGGATGGGAAATGTGTTGGTGCTGAAACACAGCTGATTAAAACTAAGCTACACAGGGGGTAAAACTTACCACATTTCCTTCAAACTAAAATAAAAAGACATGCCACGAGATCATTAGTGAAAATTTATTTTTTTATAAAACACTGAATTTTACACGATACATAACTTTGGTTTAAAATGCTGCATTTACACAAAAATGAGTGATTCACAGTCAAATCTGACAGATGCTAATCCTATTAAATTAGTTTTGAGTGTACACCAGTAACTAGACAATACATGTATCTTTGGAAAAATGTGTCGATAAAATATTGTATTATACAAAATATATATTTCTATATACGCTTTAACTACCAACATTCCCCCTACACGTGTGTAGACTATTAAAAGCTGTCAGCTCAGGGAAACACTGGCTGTGCCAGAGAAAAACTTTACATGAGAAATTATGTATCAACACTTAGCCGTCATTATCAAGCCTTTCTAAGGGGAACATTTTATTGTTTTAAAGTGCTTAAATACCCCATCCAGCTGTAAGAAGACACTGACCAAGCAATAGGACCATAATACATTCAGAAATGTCACAGGATTTTCTTAAAATTTGATCCAGGATGATTTTACATTTCATCGCTAGTTTGGTTTGAGCTAAAAAACAGATCAGCTGCAGTCATTTAAACAGTGGTGATGTACGCTTTAAGGAGGTAGGAACAAAAATAAGGGATATAAATTCATTCATTTCAATAAGGATTTAGAAATTAAAAAAAGGTAAATTCTCAGCATGCTGTTCATTTATTAAAAACTTTTCCCCTCTACCGATTGTTTTTCAATTCACATTCTAAAAGAAAATAATTAAATAGTTCATACGAGGAAGAAGGCCATACATTCCATTGTATTTTATGTATGCAGTATTAG
>JBAMHX010000016.1:22405692-22423122 GCA_037177515.1 Pseudomugil tenellus
CCTTATTTTGTTTAGAATATTTAATGGGCATGACATATTGTAATGGGGAAACTGTTTAAATGTTTATTTGAAGTCACGGGGAGCAGAGGGAAGCTGTAATAGTCAGGGTTTTGAAATAATGCTTACCTGGTAAATGGTAGATGCTGAGTGTGGCCATTTTGAGTGGGAGACAATATTTAAGGCTGGTCTGTTGGATATGCTCGAGGCCAGATATATGTAGCGGGGTGCATGTTAGATCATCGAAGGTTTAGTTGTTTTTACTTCAGTTTAGTTGCTACAAGGTAGTTGTTAAGTTACATTATTTGTTTACTTCGTGATTTCCATTTTTTTTTCTTTTTCCTAACATGCACCGGTGTAAAAAAGTTATCATTTTGGACGACCTTTGCCTACTGCCTTCCTTTAGCCACTCTGGCCACGCAACCTACCACACGCCCAGTGATAGACTGGCGATCTGTCCAGGGGGATACTGGGCATCCTTGTCTAATTTCGCTCTTAATTTTTCTTCTATCGACAATCCTAGTGACAATATAATGTAACTATAAATGTCGGTACAGAACATTTGAATTATTTTTAAAATTTTTCCCCACATCCTAATTTTCTGAGAGTTGTCAATAAAACTTTATGTTTCAGAGTGTCAAAAGCTTTGCGAAAGTCAAGAAATAGGAAAGGGCTTTGAGACTTAATCAAACTCTTGTAATCTAACAGAAAAAGCCTAACATGGTTGGAAATGTAGCGTCCTTTTTCAAAGGCAGATTGATATTCAGCAATTATTTTTGTGAGGATTGTTTTGAGACGGTAGCATAACTAGAAGCCAACAGCTTATAATCATTACATAATAAGGTTATTGGCCTGTAGTTAATTATAGAGAGTGGATATTTGTTTGGTTTGGGAATTAGAGTTATTAAAGGAATACTATCACAAGCCACCAAAAAAATCACAGTAAACTGACCACTACCAGTCAAGATTGCATTACTGGTTTGCCGATTCGCAAATTATGGGCGCCGCCATGTTCATGCACGGTCACAGGGTGCAAACTTGCGCACTCAAGTCATGACGTCACTCTGGGACAAAGCATCAACAACAATGGCCGCGACTAAAGCCGATTCGAGTCAGTTTTCTGATGAAAACAGAAAAGTTTTTGAGGATGTAGGGAATTTGGGGTTCAGCCATATATAGATGAACCGAAATATTCAGAGGGGGACGAACCACAGTCAGCAGAAACAAGTAACAGCAGCGACGAGAAAGAGGAGGCCCAGGATGAAGAAGTTGGACTGGATCCATAATGAGATCGGCAAGGACAGTTTCTGTCATAAGGGGGCGCTGCATGTCAGAAATGGCAAAATTGCAGGAAAATGGCGGCGTCCATCAGCGGTTGGCAGTTGTATTTCTGGGATTTGTTTCTGCCTCTGCATACACTGCACAAGCCTTCTATTGACAGGACGTCTTTCTTCACTACCAAAGAACATGTTGTCTGTAAGTTGTCTAGTGACAGCCCTCCTTTATTCCAGTTTTCATTGATGGCGATAAGCTTCAATGCTGAATATATTCCAGAAATGCTTTGTATACAATTGGTTTTATATCATCCCAAAACAATTTCAGCAACTCAGTTGTCAAGCCATCAATTACAGGAGATTTCATATTCTTTCATATTCTTGGACCGATTAAACCAAAATAAGTTTTTGGAGCCACTCTGTAAACATGTTTATTTCAGCTGTGAAATCATTTTAACATGGGAGTCTATGGGCATTGCTCTCTATTGGAGCCTCTCGTGGTGGAGGGGTGAACTGCAATTATTTCCATTTCCGTATTGGCGTCACCATCAGCAGCCAGTTTGCCGCCTGGTCATGAGGACATAGTAGCTTGAAGTGTCAGCAGTAATTTTTAAAACAACATGTAACAAAAGCTATATGGCAAAAACCAGGATTTTTAACGCATAAAACAGTGTTTTCATACGCGCGTTCTTGAGTACTTTACTTTTAGCCATTAAAAACAGCACTTTTTTTTGTTTTTTACGGCGTTGTAATCATTGACTGTATAAATAATGTAATGCTGTAAATATGTTGTGATGCAAGGGCGAAGTTTGACCGCTTCGGCTTGCCATACCGTAGAGCAGGAAATAACGGTTGTCCTATCTGGATTTGTCTTTCCAAAAGTAAAGGAAATTCACTTATTCACATTTATCCTTTCAAAGAATTTTTAAGAACTCGTTTTGGTTATGAAGATAACTGTTGTACCTTCTGTGAAAAAGAAATTGAGACTACAGATCATTTATTTTGTGAGTGTATGTTTGTAAACTTTTTTTGGAAAGACTTCTGTTTCTAGTTCTCATCTAAATTCCCTTCTATTCCTAAACTGGATAAAATTACAGTCCTATTTGGTATTATTATGACTAACAGCATCCATGACCTTGCTCTCAATGTGATATTACTGCTTAGGAAACCTTTTATTCATAGAAACAAATGTAAGAAAATTAAACTCAATTTTATGGTTTTTTACAAGGAGCTCTGTGTTTTTTTTTTAAATAGCTTCCATTTATGAAGAAGAAAAATGGAATAAAACTGCATAATTTTGCATATGACTGTAAACTTAATGAACTCCCCTAGTGTTACTTTAAACCTGCCTTTATTTATTATTTTCTTTTACATATTTTTCCTTTATATTTTCCATTTTATTTATTTCTTTTTTCTGTGAATTTTTATAAGTAAATTTCCAATGTTGCTTCTTTGTAAAAGTTGTGTAACTTGTCAATGTTAATAATGTTTAATAAAAAAAGATTTGGGAACATAGATATATTGACAGGGAAGGCATCTTGTTATTGTCTTCGTCACTTCCGCCATCTGCTTCTTCGCGAACTGTTCGTTTGTCATTTATTCAGTCACTGGTTTGTTCGCAACAAAACAAGGAACATAGTAAGTGTAGTGATGCTCACATTTACTTCATGATGTGTTGAAGAAATAATGTAGTTATAATTGAATTCTTTTACAATATTAAATGTTAGCATTTAGCTTTTATTGTTAACATATGCTAACAGATCGGTTCGTTGCGTCGACTAGCAAATTATCTTTAGGATAACCTGCCAAAAAGTACTTACTTGCGAGATTCATTTAGGTCAATTTATTAGTTATTTTGGGTTGCATGCACTTTGCACTCCACATTTTCTCAAATTGCGTTTTCGAAAGACATGATAGGATGACTTGCTCTCCTGTTTTATCACTAGCTGAGGCCATTTTTACATTTTAAGTTTTATTCATGTATTTATCTTTTTAGAATAAATAAAATAGCTGTTACATCATAACAAAATGAACTAAACTGTTTATCATATCCCATTTCTAATGTACTATAATGTTTATACAGCTTTCTGTTAGTTATCTGAACTATGGACTTGATAGTGTGATCACATTACATCTAAACTCAGTTTAATCCAGTTCAAATCAAACAAGGATATTTTGCCCACATTAATGGTTGTATTAGTTTCAGTGGATATATATTGTAATAGTCACAGGATTTGCCGTGCCCGACCCCACCATCACCCCCTCAGTGTCTAAAATCATAGTTTTCTTTTTAGGAGTGACTTCTAAGATGGCTGTGGTAAAGAGCGGCTGGCTCCACAGACAAAGTCAGTAATCACACGATGTATATCACAATAAGAAAAAGAGAAGTGGAAGACATTCACGTTACTTTTCCATTTAAAGGTACCATACTGCGCCGCTGGAAAAGAAACTGGTTTGACTTATGGGCTGACGGACGGCTGGTGTTCTACAATGATCAACAACGGCGTGACATGGAGGATGACATTCACATGAGAGTGGACTGCATTAACATCCGAAGCTCTGCTGCATGTCAGGGTACTTGTCACATGCCCATGTTTGTGGGATGAGATCACACTTTAGAGCATTATGAACCAGGTTTTTACTTAAAAAAGCAAAAAAAAACCCAACAATACATGTATTATGTCTGTGTTTTTGTACCGGTACACGTTAGATCTGAACCCACCGGAAGGAAAGACGCGTGATTCGTTGCTTCAGATAGTGTGCAGAGATGGACGGGTCATCAGCCTGTGTGCAGACAGTGCAGATGATGCTCTGTAAGACTGCAGAAATATCCCAGCAATAAATATCAGATCTGTTAAATAGTACTGTATTTGTAATATGTTTTTTTAAAGTGCATCTCTCAAAGTGTCACATTTTGTTGCAGTGCATGGACCATGGCTCTACAGGATGCCAGAATAAATGCGGTGAGAGTTCACAAGAGGCTTTGTAGAAATCCACCAAACGTTCAGCATTTTTTCATTTATTAAATAATATTTGACTTATCATGATCTCTGACTTGTGAAACGTTATATTTCTGTGACCTACAACAAGCTTTGATGACATGATTTTAGGTTTGGCACGTTTTTGGCACCTGTAACTTTTAAAGACTGAATACTCGATTGATTTGTGGAGGTTTTTTATTGTTTAATATTTGCAGGTGGTTGCTCCTCCACAGATTGGCTTTGCAGAGGAAGTTGTGGCATCTGCTCCTCCTCCTTACTCAGAATATGCTCATCCACAGGTAAATGGAGTAAGCACACAACACCAAAGAATCAGATGGTGTGTAAATTAAAAAAAATGTGATGATTTGCAAAACTTATAAACAAATGTTTTTATTTCCTAATTACCAAACACATCAGATGTTAAAATGGAAACATTTGATTGAAAATATTAGCTCATTTAAAGGATATGTCTTTAATAAGTTGGAACAGGTTAATGTTAACTATTATCTGTCTGTAAACATCTAAAAGCAACATTTTCCATCCACACAGATTTCTCCTGATTCATGAATCATTTGAACATACTGTGTTCAGATTTTACATGAATTTTGTTTAATTATTGAACATCTACTCATCTTTATGTTGCAATACTGTCTCTGAAATGTTCATATACTCAGTCATGTTACGGATTTCTTGCCAATTAACTTATTTATTTGTCAAAAACTTCACCAGTTTTCTTTAATTTTATTTCAATTTCCTTTTGTTCCTTCTCTTCCAGCTTTTTTTAAAAATATTGCTGCCTTTAAAATTTTAAATGAGCTAATATTCCCCATCTCATATGTTTGTCATACTTGACATAAAATCTGTTTGTAAATTATTTAATTTAGTTCATATTCACATTTAAACATCCCAACATAATAATCAGGCCATGAAGTAAGATAATGAGGCATACGATATGAAAAGTGGAGTCTGCTGTCATCTGGTGGTGACGCACAGACGTGCTTCTTGAACACATCCTTTATTTGTATTTCTCTCAACAGGTTTATGCCTCTAGCCCGTATGGAGATCAGGTTTATGCCCCCGGGCCATATGGAGACTATACTGCCCCTCCACCACATGTCACACAGGTTGTGTATTCTGCCGGGGGCCAGCCCTATGCTGTTGCTTATCCATATCACTACCCAGGTAAATGTATGTTGCTGAGTTGTTGTGTGGATGTGAAAAAGCGGAAATAACTGGGCTGATGGTTGTGTAGGTGGATACGGCGTTCCCACAGCGAACCACGTCGTCATTCAGGAGCGGCAGCGAGACGATGGAGGAGATGTGGCTTTGGGCATGCTTGCTGGAGCAGCGACTGGTTTGGCCCTTGGCTCTCTCTTCTCAGTGTTCTAGTGTCCGGATGTCCTCCACATGTCTGACAGTTCTCCTGTACTTACTGCATATGCAAAGTAAATGTGTCTGTTGGGCCTCATCAGTGAAACATTATGATAGGCAGTTGCTTGCTCGCTAAATATAAGCACTTTTCATAAGGTTGTTAGCATTTCCCACCCTTTGTGTTGTCCTAGCGTGAATTTTATTAACCAAATATACAATTATTACTCATAAATTATTACAATGACGTGAAAGATGCCACCTATTCACAGCACACCACAGGTCCTTTGTTTCAGTTTCATGAAGCAGTTGGCCGTTGCACAAATATCTTTGTAACCAAGACAAATAGTTTTCTTTAGATGAGTGTTGTTGTAGAGAATGACACATGTATGAGGCAATAATCTCCTTATTGTAGCTTTCTGAGGCATCTGGATGTGTTTACCAGAGACAACGCTGCGTACAGGTGAAACACTAGCATTAGCGCAGAAAGGGACAGAACTTCTCCTGAATCTTACATGTGTGTGAATTTATTATTTCACTTCTTTGTCATTGGCAGCTGTTGAATCTTTTTTTTTCCTTTTATAAGTTTGGATTTATGTTTTTAGTGTGTTTCCAGACTTGATGCACCTACGCAAAGTGACTCGGTCTCATGAGACTTGATGACATTTCAGTCTGTATGATTTTTTTCTTCTTCAAATGTCTTAAATTTAGCAATAATCACAAGTTCATTAAAAATCACAACTTCAGCTGGAACAGCTGCATTGGAAACGTAAGAATTACATTTCAGATCCAGATATGCTTTAATTAAAACAGGCCTTAATCTTATTCAGATGTTCTTACTTAAATGTGCTAATATGACTGACTCATCATCAGAAAGATATTGAATCAAGGATGTATTTTAACAAATAAATATATTCAAAGTTGATAATTCTTGTTTTCTTCTTGCAATATTTTTATTTAACCCTGAGACTTGTTCACAGAACAAGTGCAAATGACTCAGTTGTGCAAAGTCAAACATTTAAACATTTCACCCCCAAAGGCACCAAAGAGCTTCCGTATGTTACAGATATAATTAAAATAGTGATGCATATATGACCGGCGAGTTCCTGGAGATACACAGACAACAGCAAGGTGACGTAATAAAATGTACAGAATATATTTTAGCGGTACATCAATCTGAATGCTTTTAAAAGCATCTTTAGAGTTTAATCTCATTCATTTAACAAACCCAAAAGACCCCCCCCCCCCGCAGGTATTACTCTGCATATAAATAAAATAAGGAAACAAATATTTATAAAAGATTAAGCATTCCCAAATATAAGTTCCTAAATACAAAACGACCTAGAAAGTCCCTCCAACCTCATCCGGTGGTGAATGTAGTGTTTTGTTTGTAAGTGCAAAGACCCCCCCACAGTTAAAGTCGTATGTTCTAGCAGTTACATGTAAACGCATATATGTATATAAATGTATTAGAAGAGAAATAATTTAGGTGAGAAACCCATAATGTAGACAAAAATAAAAGCTTAAATAAAGATCTTTGAGCTTCTGTAACTTGTCATTAACAATTTAAAACGTATAAATTTATAGATCAAAACATTTGTAACACCATCCGCAGTATTCCAGAAAGCGAAAGTTATTGGTTGCAGTCCTGTTAATGAGTTGAGTGGGAGTGCTTTTAACCTTCTTGACCAAAGTCTTCAGTAAATTTCTTCAGCTTGTCCAGGTCCTGCTCATTGACTGTGGGCTTAGTGTTGCTCAGCGACCTCAGCATGTCTCCCTATACGGACAATATCAGGAATATCATGATGGTACCTTATCGCTGCATTTAGCAATAATGCTACTGATGATTTTCCTTTTCTTACCATGGACACAACGGGCTCTAACAGCTTTTCACCAGGGACATCTATCCATGTCATCGCCACAGCGTTGGGATCTCCAGGTGAGCAAGGTGTCAGTAGGTCTTCCACCACAACACCCGGATTGTTGAATGATGAACCACGAACCTGCATGAATGAAAGGGGACGAAGAGAAATGAAAGGGGGTAAAAAACCGATGTCCTACAGATTTCCAGCCTGAGCAAAGCCAGTTCAGTAAAAGGTGACGTGTATTGTGTGGGTATGTTTTTGAAAGTTAGTGACTTGCTGTACACAGTATTTGACTTGTAGAAAGTATTTTCCACACCTGTAGGCAGCAGAGATACGAGAGGAATTAGTGGAATAAACAGAGCAATGCTGCGCTTGTTTGGTCGTTCAGGTTGTGTTTGCTTTGTGATGCCGTACAGCTTGCTGCTAAAAACTGAACCAGTCACTTTGCTTTTACCTTTTTAAAGTGAGTGGCTGACTGAACCCTCCTAACAGGCTGCATGAGGGCATCTCTGACGATTATGCTGATGTCTGCTCCAGAGTAACCCTCTGTCTTCTGGCCTAGAGTGGCAAAGTCCGCCTCCGTCAGGTTGTTTGGGGTGGAGCCCAGGTGCAGTTTGAACATGAAGGAACGGGCGTGCTCTTCTGGCAGAGGAATGTAGATTCTCTTTTCAAATCTAAGACAAAAGGTTCAACTAGTATTAGGTATTAAAGCTCTTCATCTTTATGAACATGACAAAAACTGGTTTTGGGTGAAAGCTGACAGGATAAATTAAGCCAACCTTCTCCTGATAGCGGAGTCCAGTGTCCATGGAATATTTGTTGCTCCCAGAACCAGAATTCCATCATTGTCATTGCCGACACCTGAGAGGAAAAAAGAGCATTATTACCTCCACCAATGAGGTTGTCACTGGCGTTTGTCTGTCTGTCCAACACAACTCAAAACGTTATGGACGGATTCGCATGAAATTTTCAGGATATATCCAAACCAGGAAAAAGAAGTGATTACATTTTGGAGGTGATCTGGATCAGCGTCTGGATCCAGGAAAGATGTAAAGGATTCTTTAACAGTGTGAGATAGGCACTCATGTGAAGGCAGCCGACAGCTCCTACAGGCCGGTTTCACTCTGACAAAGATCATGTGTGGCTGAGCTCTGAGAGATGGCTCACTCTAAAATAAGCCCAAATGTCTTTCTAGTCATTTCTAAGTGAGGAGTGACACATCATTCTATTGCAATCTTTGATACAGGCGATGACACAAAGCCATACAATTGAGCAGCATGTGACAGCGCGAGACTGTCTCATAGGACATGGACATAGGACATGGTGAAGTGTCTTTTCACCAAAATAATAAGTAATCATTATAAAACATGTGGACGTGCGAGTGTTAACATATATCCAACTCTTTCATGAACTGCTTCTTTACTCACCCTGCATCTGGACAAGAAACTCTGTCTTGATCCTACGAGCAGCTTCACTCTCGTTCTCACTCCTGGATCCGCAGAGAGAGTCTATCTCGTCAATGAAAATGATGGATGGTCGGTGTTCTCGAGCTAGAGCAAACAGGTTCTTCACCAGCCTGGATGAAGAAAGAAAACAAATGCTTTCTGATCCAACTACTCACAAACGTTTTTCATTTCCGAAGGTCTGAGCCTCACTTCTCACTTTCCCCCAACCACTTGGACACCAGGTCCGAGGAGGAGACGGAGAAGAAGGTGGAGTTGTTTGCTTCTGTGGCTACCGCCTTGGCCAGGTAGGATTTTCCGGTTCCTGGAGGGCCAAACAACAGGATTCCCCGCCAAGGAGTTCGCTTCCCTACAAACACACACACACACACATACACACACACAGTATTTAGGAAACAAATCTGAACGTATCAGAGTTCGTTTCAGCTGGTGTGAGACATGCATCTCATTTCCAATACCAGTGAACAGATGCGGGAATTTGATGGGCAGGATAACTGCTTCCTTTAAGGCTTCTTTGGCTCCCTCGAGTCCAGCTACATCGTTCCATTTCACGTTCGGCTTTTCCATGACAATGGCGCCTGAAAGGGTTTGATAAGCAATTTAAATGATGTGTTCCTCTTTTTTTTAATGCTGCTGAATCTTGCAGCAGTGAAATTCACCTGAGAGCTGATTTTTTAACTTTTTCTTCTCTTCATCGTCCCCTTCATCGCTTTCACTCCTAAAATAAAGCAAAAGCAGGAAGTGGCTTCATTTATTTTCTTACACGGTTCTAATTTTTTATCTTATAAGCATTCCCGCTAATGACTGTACTGCTGCAACACCTAAATTTCCCAGTTTGGGATTAATAAAGTACATCTATTCTATATTCTATTCTATTTATTTACACTTTCATAGAAAGTGCCCCAACTAATAAAGCAGATAAAAAATGTAAGGTACCACTGAATTGCAGATTAGCAACAAATTCTGACAAAAACTGGAGCTAATACCAAACCGAGTACAAATGACAGTAATATTAAGTGTTCCGAATAATATGAATAATGTTGACAATGAAAAAGTCCCCAAAGCAACGGGCACATTGACGACTCACCCTTTATCACCAGACTGGGATTCTTTGACAGGCTTGGCAGGAGGACTCTTCTCCTTGTTCTTCAGATATTCCTTCAGCTGCTCAGCTCTGTCCAGGTAGTCGGCACACTTGGCCCTGATGCTCTGCTTCGCCCGATCACCCTGTGTCTCATCTGCATCAGCAATGACACTCCGATCACATCACTGGGCATAAAAATATTACACAACTGGTTTTAAAGCGGCTGATATAAGCAGAGTTCCTCACACTTGACAACATGAAGGAAGTACTGCACAGAGTGCTGATAGCATCGGAGGGCCTCTTCATAGTTCTTGGCTTTGTCTTCCTCTGCAGCTTTGCTGGCCAGGTCGATAGCTTTCTGTGGAAAAACAATACGAAATCCAATTAACTGGCTTTCTGAGTACTTATTAAAAACCAAAATAATGCAACATATCTGTAGATGCATGCCTGCTTTTTGTCTAATCTATGCTGGCAGCACTGAATGAGAAAAAACACGTCTTATTTCTATCATGTTTTTTATTTTCATTCTATTCAACTGAATCATAAGTAATAAGCTGTTTGCTTCATGCGTGTTTTATGAATTACACGCTAAACTAAATGTCAGTTTAATGAAAACGTGGTTGTGCCAGATCTTAAGGTTTCTTTCCTCAGGAGATACCTCCAACATGACAAACCTGTACCTATAACTTCTATATTCACTTTGTACTGCTCTACCTGCTTTTACTGTATTTATTAAAATCTATTTAAATTGATTTTATTATAAACAAAAAGACCAGTGTTCCTCATGTGTATGCCACTTTGGATATAGGATGCTGTAAAGGTTATGAAATGGAAAATGTTTTATCATTTGTCCTTTTAGTAATTCAGTGTAGTTTCTAACCAATATGCTGAGCTGGTTTCACAGTAAACATCTTTGTTTAGTTAGTAATGAATGCAGACAGGTTTTTAATGTACGTGTTTACAGTATAATAGTAATCAACTGCAGTACATGTATATTTAGTGTGAAATGTCTCAGACTTAAAAAAAAGGGGGCTTAAAAAGTAGAAATACTTTAGTAAAGTAACTGAAATCCTTGTGAAACAGTTACAGAGTTATTAGTTATCTAATAACATTTAAAAATCCGGCAGTAACCGGTTACTTCCCCCATTCTTATGTTAAAGTAAATTAATTACAGTTAAATACTTTTATTTCTATATTTACCGCTAAAAGTACTTAAAAATAGTCTGATCCCCTTTAAAAAACCGAATAAACAAAGGTGTGATTTCCGCTTTGTTCCTCACCTGTAAATTACTGCTCGACATTTGTTGTCGTTGTGTGGCTCAAACTTCCGTCGCTTTGTCCAGATAAAGCTGCAGTCCACCTAACCTTCCGTCCGTGTTTCAAGGTACATAAGTTGTTTTTTTTTATAATCGAACAACTTTAATCGGAAAATATCCAAATAGTTGGTCTCTTCCGCATCAACAGCTTGACTGGCACTTCCGCGTAGGTCACGTGACGCAGCACCACGTGACGTGGCACCACGTGACGTTCCTACGTACCAGCTGCATGAGATGATTAGCGCAGGAAATGTCACCGTCATGGTTTATTACACTTATTTGGACATTTAAATGCAACCAGTTCTAAACATTATTATCTTTCACTACAGAAATAAGGTCCGTGGTGAAACATCGTGTTTGGATTATTTTTAAATATTACTAAAAACATGTCTTTAATTATTTGTCCCTTAGTTTTTCACTATAAAATTGCATCATCTTATCGAAATTAACTTGCAAGCTGACTTTCAATTTATTTACATTTGATTTACTTTCACAGTCCCAGGAATAAAAAATAAATAAAAGCAATTTTGTGTTGGGTTAATTATTTCGTCTCTAACTGTGGTATTACACATAGCTGGAAAGATTATCGGTCACCTTTACATGAGGTAAGAAATATGAAACATTGCTCTCTCCTACAGTAATCAGAGAAAACAACATTTCGGCCATTTGCATGGTGTATTCCCTGTTACACTGGGAAGATCGGTACACCACCACGACACCTTGGATCGCCTCCTTGTGCTGCTCACCTGTCTAGGGACATCTTGATGTGGATCCCATTCTTCAACAATGACCTGTTGAAGGATGTGATGGTCCCGCTCACGCATAAAGCAGATCGTTCCATCCTCTTTACTCCCAAATTCTCAAGGTGCTCAGTTATGATCCTGGATCTGTAGGATGAGAGCTTCCTCATCCTGAAGGATGTGAGGTCCCAGATCTCAGAGATATGGAGTTTTTGTTGCCTTCAGAATCTCATTCTGGGATCTCTGTGTATCAGCTAGATGTTGATAGGTTGCCTGTCATACAGTTGTGATTGTAGCACATCTGGCAGCAGCTGTATGTATCCACTTGAGGAATATTCACCGAAAACACACCATTTTCAACATATGTTGAGGTCCTTGAACAGGTAGAGGTCACAAGTATTTGCGTCCCTTCTAAAGGTGGACATCATTGCCTAAAATCATGCTGTATGAAAGACCCTCCCCCACCTTACCATTCAATAATGTAAGGAGCACCACAGAAGAGGTTCAGAAACTCCAAAAGACATCCTTGCAGCTCTGTCTCATTAAGCACAAGCAGTTTTCTGCTTTCTTGCTTAAAACGGTGGGGGTCTGTCCTTCTGCTGTCTCTTCCTTTGGAGTTACTAACACGGACACGCAGAAGTGCATTTTCCTGTGCAGAGCCTGTCTTTCTTGTAAATGGCCTGTGAACCACCAACCAGCTTGTAAAAATATGGACAGCCTCCTTCATAAATCTTCGCTTGTAGATTAATCCAAGATCTGCAGGAGATTTTGGCACGTTTTTGGGAGCACCGCCTACTTGTGCACAGTTCCTACTAACGACACCTCATTGTAAAGGACAATAATCAGGCTTTCATACAACGTATGTAATTGTATAATAAAACTACCAGAAATGATCAATTAAACACACATTTACTTTTTACTTATTTACTTTTTAAGCTAAATTCATACACATGAAGTGTAGAAGAACAGAAAGATGTTGGCAGTCCAGCTTTCTTCAGCTGCAATCTAAAGCATGAGCTGTGAACGGTACATGTTGCAGGTGGGTGATTTAGATACTGTTGTTATTTCTCTTTGTGGTGGGGGGCGTGGGGGGTGGGGGTATGGAGGCAGGAACCTGGGCTGTCATCAACTATGTCCGCTTAGGAGTTTTGGACGTAAAACCTTTAGGATGCGATCGCTCTTCGTAAGATCTGCAGGAAGCTCATTGTTCTGCAAAATAACGAGGAAAAAAGAAATGAGCTGAGGAGGTTCATTTGCAGTAACTTTACCCAGTTCACCACACCTTGTTGGGTAGTGTGGGGTCCGCATTCGCCCCAAGCAACAGCAGAACAGTTTGAACATCTCCCCCCAAGACGGCAGCATGAAGTGCTGTATAGCCATTCTGAAAAAAAATACAAACCCATTTACTGGAGAGCTTTATGCAGCATTTCTAAGTATATTTGGCAAAGATCTGACTAATTATCTGCCTAAATGAACTGTAACTACAGCAGCGTGTTTTACCTTAAGAAGCCCAAGTGAAGGAGAAAATTTCAGGAGCTCCTCAACAACGCTGCTGTGTCCTTTCAAAGCTGCTTTAAACAAAGCTGTTGATCCATCCTCCAAAGATAAGAGACAAAAACTGGACTTAATCTTACGCCACTTTCATCAACATTCAAGCCTGTGGAGTACATCAGATGTCGTCTCAGCAGGTTCTTTATAGCTACTTACTTTGCTCGTATTAATCGTATCTTTGAGAAAAATGCCTGCTTTCCATGAAACTCATAACAGCAAATAGACAAACTGAATGGCACCTATCAATAATAGGAAGAAGAAGAGTTTATTATCTACAAAAATCAACGTACCTGTCGGTGTGCATCCCGATCTGCCCCCCGTAAGAGTAACACCTTCACCACTTCGCTGTGACCCCTCTGAGCTGCCATCCACAGAGGCGCAGTGCCGTCCTGGACAAAACATAAATAAGGAAGGTGTTGCGGAGACAGAGGGCTTGACGTTAAATCGTTGTGCATCGGCATATTTCCACAACCTGCAGATTTAGCACGACCTGTGTGCAGGATAATATCTAATATGTGCAGTCCGGGACAGTTGTTTTAATCTCATTTAACTGATTTAATTTTAATTTTTCACTTTATTTACAGCTTCTAATTAAGTTGGAATGTTTTCTAAAAGAAAGAAAAAACTGACTATCCAGCAATGACAAGATATTTAAAGTCGAAATTGATAAACTTTATTACTATTTATTATTATATTCCTTCATTTTGAATTTGATGCCTCTAAGACTGTAAAAAAAGCTGGGACGAGGGCAGTTCACCACCGTGTTACATCATCTTTCCTTTAAACACTAAGTGTCAAAGGTGGAACTTTTTCCTTTCTTGATGTACAACTTCTGTTGCGAACAGTTCGGGGTTGTCATTGTTGTATTTTGTTTTTCATGATGGGGGGGGGGGGGGCCCTCCTCTACCACGAAGCATGTCCCTGAAAAACATGTTGCTTTGATGCAGCACTTGTTCCTCCAAAATCTGCATATATGTTTGGGATTAATGTTCTTGTCTTTGCAGAGTAGCTATTAAATATCGGCTATAAAGGATTTAAAAGTCGCTACATTCTGTTTTTATTTACGTTTTACACAACGTCCCAGCTTCATTGGAATTGGGTGTTGTATCCATTAATCCTTACGAGGACGTGAAACGGACATAAGTTTTTCAAAAGTATTCATTTTCATCATCAACTTTGCTATCTTTAGTCAACATTTGTTTTTCCATTATTGAGGTTTCATCAGCTGTTTCTGTAGTCCTGGCTGAATGAACTACTATTTAATCACATCAGTGAAAGGAAACAGCCATTTCTTAAATGATATTTTATTGTACCATTAAACTAAAAATATTTGCAATATAAAAGACAATGTTAAAGAGCAGAAACATGAATTGCAGTTACTGCAATGCCAAAGTAAGTGACAACAGGAGGGAAATGGTAATTCATGATCTATACTGACTGACAGATCAGAACCGATCTTATATTCAAGCATAGAAGAGCTCAAAGATGAAGGTGACGAAAGATGGCAGAACTGTGAATATGAGATTACATTACTTCTCTGGCTTGGTTAACCTTGGCTCCAGATGACAGAAGCTGACGAATCACAGTCACATGACCCCCTTGGGCTGCGAGGAAGAGGGGAGTAGCACCATCCTGAAAATGTAAGAGGATTTCATGGCACTTAAACTGCTAAAATAGTCAGGAAACACTTCAACTTAGGAAACATATAGCTCATTTAGCTGTCGTTTCTATTTACAAATGCACAATTGGAAAATCATGTTATCCGAAGCCTAAATACAAAGTCCTATCCAGCCACAGGGGAATGATGACTCAGCAGTCTGCAGAAACCTGAATGCCTGGATTCCTGCATTGTGAGCAGCCGATCATCGTGTTCCTGACAGACAACGAGGCTTAATGTAGAACAATGAGTGGGGAAAGAGGATGTGGATGCAAAGAGCCTCACATTCAGCTGCTCATGCAAATTGGCTCCATTCTTCAAGAGGATGTCCACCACCTTGGAGTGACCATACTGAGAGGCAACAGTGAGGGCTGTACCTCCATCCTTTACAGAGAGAAAAGAAAGAAAATAAGCTTAACGTAGTCTTTGAGAAGCTACAGGTAATATGAAGATATGTACAACTCAGCAGCAGACTTGTTGTCACCACAGGATGCTTTCTGAATTTAGATGATCAGTGTCATTATTCTTAAAGCGGGGAAACACGTCATAGCAGCACCTTTGTCTGGAACTCAGTGGAGGCACCAAATTCAAAAAGGAGCTTAACAACGTCGTGATGTCCCTGCTGGGAGGCGAAGAACAAAGCTGTAGAACCAGTCTAGAAAGGATGATAACCAAACCAAAAGCTGTTTATCTGTGTTGCATTTCAAACATACATGTTTTAAAGGAGAGATGAAACAGACTCACTAGATACTTGTGTTATAAAGAAACAGTCTAAAATGGAAACAGGCTTAAACACACCTGTAAGAAAAATTAACTTAAAACTTTTGCAATTCTGACTCACAAATGTGTTTAATCCTGACAAAAGCAAAGCAGAAATATTTATTGCTTTAATTTCAGAAGGATTAATCAGACAACTTAAAGAGTCCAGAAGGTTGATACAATTCTAGCTGCAGGCAATTTACAGGTTATTCATTTTTTATCATTCATTTTCATTTTTACCTCTCTCTGGTAGTTGATATCTGCTCCTTGCATAATAAGCTCTTTGACAAACTCATAATGGCCGCTGTAAGATGCCACCATCAGAGCTGTTGTTCCATACTGAAAAAAACCACATGCAACATGGAGTAAGCCCCTTTTTTCTTTCTTTACCTTGTATGGCTGAAAAGCAGTAATATGTGTTTATGAACTGTCTGAATTCTAGAGTATATAGATGGAAAAATGAATAACCAGTAATGCTAAAAAGAAGTGAATAGAATGGCAGAAAAATTTGCCATCAAGATATACCAGTGACTAAAATCAAATGCAAAAAATAAAGTGAGATATTTAAAAAATGGCCACAGGGATGGAAAATAGAGAGATTTTCCACAAAATAGTTTTTACATGTTAGTAGTGAGATGTGAACATCTTAAGGTGTGAAAAGAGGCGCAAAAATGAACTCAAAACAAGTAGAGACATAAAACAGAAACTGCAGAGATGTAAATGAGACACATAATGACCAAAATCATGTCCAAGTGGACAAAAAGGTACAAACTGACACTTTGAAAAATTATGCAAATCATGTAAAAATGCTGAAGACTCAAAACCCTTGTATGTCTCAGTCTTCAGGGACATTTGACTAATATAATCTCTCCACTGTGAGAACACACACTTCATCACTTGTATCACAGAGGGAAGACTGGAGACTCTGTGTGTCCCTACCACTGGGGGGTTATGGTTAAAGCGTGCAGCTGAGCAGCCGGGACATGCAGCGTTCATACACTGTCTCTGCAGTCCACATCCACTCGTCCACTGTTGAGAAGCAGCTGAAGCAGAGCCAAGTTTCCCTTCCTCGCTGCCCAAAACACAGCGTTAGCCAGGGGCGTTTCCTTCTGGGGGGTAAATACACACAACACTGACACTGACACCACCATTATAGCATTACAGATGCTCCTAGTAGACAATAACACAGTGTGTAGGTGTCCCTACCATATGTAAAGGTTATAGCTACAGCGCTGCCTGTTTATGACTGGTGAGCAAGAACAAGAAGCTTAAAATTCCCACCAGAGTAAGCTACCTATAAACATGCACACACACACACACACACACACACACACACACACACACACACACACACACACACACACACACACACACA
>JBAMHX010000016.1:22423186-22433854 GCA_037177515.1 Pseudomugil tenellus
TATATATAGCAAGACCATGTAGAAATTTAAAAACAAATCAAAGAATTACAGCATTCTGAACCAGTTGGAATCTGGCAAGAGTTAAATGACTGAGCCTAAATGACATAAAGTGCATTACAGTAATTCAGACAATTTGTAATTAAAACATAAATTAAAATCTCAAAGTCATGACGGGAAACAATTTTCTTTATTTTAAAGAAACGGTCCAGTAATTAACTAATGGGAAAAAGTTACTCAGAAAAACATTACACTTCGAAAATACAGTTGAAATGATGAGAATAAAGTCAAAAGAACGTGAATAAAGTCGAAATACAGTTTCAAGAATAAAGTG
Organism: Pseudomugil tenellus; assembly: GCA_037177515.1. Lineage (NCBI taxonomy): Eukaryota > Metazoa > Chordata > Actinopteri > Atheriniformes > Pseudomugilidae > Pseudomugil > Pseudomugil tenellus. The sequence goes on from JBAMHX010000016.1 coordinate 22,423,518, forward strand.
GAAATGACGAGAATAAAGTCGAAGTACAGTTTTCAGAATAAAGTAAAAAAAAAGTTGACTTCGAGTGTCAGATTGATGTGAACCAGCTTTACTCTATAAAACACAATGTCTAGTGTGGATGAGCTAGTAAGCTTGTATTTTAGAGTGGGCTTCAGCAACAAGGAAATTCTTTACCGTTTAGCACATAAACACAGCATTATAATAAGTATTTGTGCTTTAAAAAGACTGTATTTTGACTTTATTCTCGTCATTTCGACTTTATCTCGAAGTGAGGAAGGGAGAAAAAAAAATCCTCCACATTTTTTTTACGTGTGGCCCTAATACTCCGTCGTACAAAATGGCAGAAAAATGGGAAATTAATAAAAATAGAACAATTGAAATGTAAACATAAAAGAGATAAAATCAAATTATCCAATATAATTAGAACTTGTAAAAAAGATTACATCAATAAATTGGAATGCAATAAAAAAAACTCTATAAGGACAAATATAAAAATGAAACAAGGAACATTTATCCAAAATGTTTGATAGATAATCAAATCAGCATAATAGATATGAATGAAGTGGCCAATGGATTTATTTAATAAATGCTGGGGACAAAATGTCAGAGGTGAAGGTGACTGCTAGGGGTATATCCCATAACACCCCCAAACTTCAGTTTGCCCAATTCCCTATTATAGAAATATAGAAACATTTGGTATAACGTCATTATGCGACACATCTTTAGGTCATGACCTTTAACGGTTTTCAGCTTTGAGCGCCCTGAGGGGCCAACATGATAACTCGCTAAAATCAAATGAATTCATTCTCTCTATGATAACTATGCATATGCAAAATATGAAAAACCTAAACTGAGTATTGTTCAAGTTATCACTTGAAACCATAATATCCCCTACACTCCATTCAGGAACGTGATTATGCTTTTGGGGAAGTTGGCATGCAGCATTTCCATCTTGGAAATGACAATATACTAAACCTGAAAGTTAATCCTTTGATTGTACGTAAAATGTTTTTATTTTAGCATACATGAGTTACTGTGTAGAGGTAGATCGATGAGTAATGCAGGATATGCAGATCATACAAATATAAAGGATGGAGGTGCTGATGTGACCAGCCAGAAATATTTTGTGTAAATCTTCACTTTTCTTTATTGTGAAGTAGAAAGGTGGAGCATTACGATGTATGGTACGCAGTGTTGGTCTAAGTTTACACCTCTGCCTACTCCTTTTTGGACATGAAATTTGAAGATGAAAGTACATTTGAAATAAACCTTGAAATTATGATTTGCTTATTTAGACTTGTGCCATTCTAGCAGTATCATGAACTTTCAACAATACATTACTCATGATGATGCTTGTTTATAGTGTTCTGCATCTGATTTTAGTTGTAGTTGAATACAGAATTTTACTTAGAATAGAATAGGTTTATATGAAAGTACAGACACCTTTTCTTAAGTAAAGTTCATCTTTTACTGCTAGTTTTGGAAAGTTAGAGTTTAGGTGTTGTGCTAAGTTATAAACTAGTATTTGACGGATTTGAAATATTGCAACTTTGACTGTTTTTAAATGATAAGCACAGGTTTCTGGAGCCTGAGTAGGGAAAGCAACTTATTTTTGTGGACTAATGCTCCTCTCAGGAGCTTGCAAAGGTGTTAATTAAGGGATTAAGTAAAAGTATAGTAGAAACATGTACTTAGTGAAAAGGTATATAAAGCAGATTGGTAGTGTGTTTCTGTGCCACAGTCTTGTCAGACTTACTCTAAAAATATGGGAACAAAAAAGACTAACCTCTGTGCAGGTAGGCTTTTCATGGCTTCTTCTGAAACAGTTTGTAACTTTAAGAGACTATAGATGATATCTGTTCATTTGATATGTTGTGTTTTGACTCCAAGTGATGTTCTTGTGTATATTTAGGAGGGATTAACCATTGATTTGATGGCTTTAGTTTGAATAAGAGAATTAATGTCTCTGTAATATGACATCCAGATACACGTATGAAGAACAGGTTTAACTCCTAGTCATGTTTTGGTTCTGACAGATAAGCAGGCCAGATTTCTGCTGAGAGCTTTCCTGCTGTGCATCCTGCTGCACAGCCCCCAGAGTGTGCTGTCAGAGTCGGACGAGGTGGTTTTGACTGAGTGGGAATTATGGAAAAGCAGCAATGGCATATCCTACGATGAATTAGTGAGACAGACTTTATGTATGAAATGAATAAACATCAGCAAGTCCTCATGAGCTCTGAATAACTTGATTCTTTTATTTAATGTGTTTTTTCCATTCAGGATGATGTGCAGAGAAGGGTCATCTGGGAGGACAATAAGCAGATGATCGAAAACCACAATCAAGGTTTTCTCATGGGGAGGAGGCCATTTACTATGGCCATGAATAAATATGGAGACCTAGTAAGGAGTAGGGTTTAGTTTTTACAAGACCACCAAACGGTACAATTTCACAACCATGTGAGCGTTAGAAACAATGGTAGATGGAAATTGTTACCTTTTAACAAACAGATTGAATACTTTTCCCTGCCTTGAAACTTTGTAGTCAACTAAGAGAAGCAACTGGTCACTGTGATTTCTTTTTAACATAAAAAAATTACAAATAGAGAGTAGCACTGATCATGTTGCTTAAAGACTAAATGAGATTCATTGGTTTGTATATGTGGTTCGCTAATTAAATATCAGTGTTATGACATTTTCAAAGCACAATGTTTCTGTTGTTTTTAATTTGTAGACAAGACAGGAGTTCCAGTTTTTGCAGGGAGCCATAATTAATGCCCAGTTTGCAAAGCGGGGGAAGGATGTCTCAGCTCAAAGACTGCATTACAATGCCAAAAAATTAAAGAAGCGGTCTATGGACTACAGAAACATGGGTTATGTCACCGAGGTTAAAGATCAGGTAAGATAACTGGGCATGTTGGTCATGTAGGATATGGACACAGTCAGATCTATGCTTTAAATGGTCTTTCCAGGGTTACTGTGGCTCATGCTGGGCTTTCAGCACTACAGGAGCCATTGAGGGACAATTGTACAAAAGAACAGGTCAGCTTATATCGTTGAGTGAGCAAAACCTGGTGGACTGCTCCAAACCATATGGTACCCATGGGTGCAGTGGTGCCTGGATGGCCAATGCCTATGACTACGTGATCAACAACGGGCTGCAGGCGACAGATACCTACCCATATACCTCAGTGGTGAGGCTCCACTTGTTGGGTTGGTCTAAGACATAAAAATACAATTGGAACCATTTTGAATTCAACCTTGTGGTGACATTTATCTTTCTCAATAGGACATCCAGCCTTGTTTCTATGACAGCAGGCTTGCAGTTGCTCATGTCAAAGATTACAGGTTTATACCTAAAGGAGATGAGCAGGCTCTGGCTGATGCGGTGGCAAGTATTGGCCCGATCACAGTAGCCATTGATGCTGATCATTCAAGTTTCTTGTTCTATAGCTCAGGTGAACAGTCTTTAAATACTCCCATAATGCACTTGTTACAGATTTCTGTCTACAATTTTTGTCATCCGTGTTTTCTTTTTGTCTTTTGTTTCGTTTGTTTTATGTTAGTCAGTATAATAAATTAAACAAGGCCTATATGTAGAAAGCGAGGGCTAGGGGTATATCCCCGAATGCTCCCAAACCTCCTATTCCTCAAATAGACACAATACAATAATATAAAGTCACACATGTTTAGTCACAAAGCTCCACTTGGTGTGGAAATTTTGAACAAACCCGGTATGGCATCAGGACAGGATGTATCCTGAGGTCATGACCTTTTATTTGCACTTGATTTAAGGTCCATGAGAGAAATAGTTAAAAAGATATAGCCAAAAATCATATTTCTCATTAATAAAGCACCACATAGTGGGAAAACAACAAATTCCAAAATCTTGAAATTTGATGCAGGTTTTCCCTTTGGGGACTTAAACAGGTACACCGAGTATCAAATTCCAATTGTGAAAAGGGTTTGAGGTATTGTTTTCACACAAAGGATGTCTGGCGGCAGAGGTCATGATGAAACCATTATATCTCCGACACTCCGCGTTTGGGGATATAATAAATTAAATTAAATAATACCAAAATAGAATTCTTTACATATAAGACAAAAAGAACCAGTTGCTTTAAACAGTGGAAGTTCAAGGCAAAGTAACACATTAATCTTGTTAGCTGATAAAGCTGCTTTGAAATTTCTTGACAGGAATTTATGATGAGCCCAACTGCAGCCCAAATCATCTGAGTCATGCAGTACTGGTGGTCGGCTTTGGGTCAGACAATGGGCAAGACTACTGGATCATCAAAAACAGGTCTGTTCAGTGCCACGCATACAATAAAATTCATATCAAATGTTCAGTTTCATCTTTGATTTTTGATGAATAAACAAACATTAAAATCTGTTTTTTTTCTAGTTGGGGAACCAGCTGGGGTGAAGGAGGCTACATGCGACTGACCCGAAATGGGAGTAACACTTGTGGCATTGCCAGCTATGCCTTGTACCCAATTTTATGATTACGATCAAATAGAGCTGAGTGATAATGCTGTACTCTTCCACTGGGGAGAAGAGGTTCTGAAAAAATCTGTTAGTGCTCATACAACTAATTTTTCACTTATTAATCTTATCTGAATTATTCTTAAAGTGTAGACACAATTTTTTGTTGAGACTGGCATTAGAGTTGTACATCGAACACTTCTCTCAGGGATGTAAGCACATATTTTATGGGTTAGCAATTCAAAAGGTCAAAAATTTGTTTAATAAAATATAAACAAAAAGATAAATATTTGGCCTATATAATTTTAAACAGGCTAATATGAGCCCCATTGCCACTGCCATTAATTGGATATTGTCTTAAGTTCACAAATTTGGTTACCGTTAGGGTCATTATTAATTTTCATGTCAAGTGGGAGACAATATAGAACAAAAAATTACAAATAAACTAATAAGAGTAAGCAGCAGTCAGCTACAAGGCTGAATCAACCAATAACTCAGCAGCTGAAAGGTGTATTAACTGTTAGCTGAACAGTTGCATTAGTTCCCTTAGGGTTAGCTACAACAACAGCTACAAAACTGTTTAAGTCTGTTTCAGCTAATATTGTACCCAATTAGCGAATAGCTCAGAGTTAATAGTTTAAAAGCGTGTCAACCTTTTAAAATATTTTATAACTTTAGATCTAACTTTAAGTATTCTGTATTCCACTGTTCAACACATTACATGCATGGTTTTGTCTCTGTATTTGTAAACTATTTATTCATTACTATTCTTACAAACACACTGATTTTGTAGTTTGTGCTAAATAAAATAAATCAAGTCAACCTGTGAGTGTACGTTAAATGATTAACTGCACAATGTATCTACAGTTAATGGATTTTTCATGCAATGTTTTCAGCCTACATTTTATTGGTTTGTTTTTGCAACACAGTTAACATAGAGATGGTTGAATGAAACTCAAACCAGAGCGGATGGTGAACCAGTTTCCGGATTTAGTCTGGATCTGGTAGAGACAGCACAAATACAATTCTGATATTAGACATAAACAATATCCATTTATGACTTTCTTTTTTGTGGAGTTTTTCCCTCAAAATTTCTCTTTCAGTGATCACATTTATATTTTTTATAAGTAATATTTTGTAAGCTTTGCAGTGTATCTCTTACACCAATGTCTTATCATTTCTACTTCCACCACACCTCTATGAACCTTGAACCTATCCAATGCTAGACCACTAGACACTAAGGATCCCTATTTACCTCAAACACAAAAAGCTCCAAAGTTCACACAGACTAGTATTTACCTAGCAGGAAGGGAACTAGTGCTCTGGAAGGAAAGATTTTCTATTGCATTACGAGGTTACAAAGTCTAGAAAGAATTGAAATACATTGTTGCTTTGGATTGCTGGGTGTTTGTCTTTGCTCTGCTTTTCTCTGATTCATTGCTTTACTTATAAACATTCAAAATGTTAGCATCACAGTTACACTCAGATCTATCAGAAGAGACACATTGTGTTTAAGTTTAACCGAAAACCTGAAAAAACAAAAAAGAGAACTGGGGTCCGTTTCACAAAGAGGGTTTAACAAACCCTGAGTTTGAAAGTTAACTCCGGATTGACAAACCCTGAGATGAGAAACGCAGAGTTTTCCTTTTCACAACAGCTGTTCTGAGTTTGTTTAGTTAACACTGAATTAGTTCAGCGCCGCCAGTTAACCATGAGTGCAGAGACTTTAAAAAGCATCATCAATGGAACCCAGAAACAACGAGTCACCATGGCAACTGCTGGGAAAAAAGGTCTTCGTTCTTCTCCCCACTGGAAATAGAAGTTTTGATGCTGATGCAATGATTATAGGATGGAGTATTAGGGCCACACTGAAAAATAAAATATGTGGAAGATTGTTTTTCCCCCTCCTCATTATGAGAATAAACTTGAAATGTCAAGAATAACTTTGATATATGGGAATAAAGTCGAAATACAGTTTCAAGAATAAAGTCGTACTGATGAGAATAAAGTGGAAATACAGTCTCCTCAAAGTACAAATACTTACTGTGTTTGTGCTAAATAGGAAAGAATTTCCTTGTTGCTGAAGCCCATTCTAAAGTACAAGGTCACCAACTCATCCACACTAGACATTGTGTTTTATAGATTAGGGTAAATTAATGTCAACTTATTTTTTATTCTCAAAACCCTACTTTGACTTTATTCTCGTGATTTCGACTTTATTCTTGACATTTCACGTTTATTCTCAAAGAGGAAGGGAGAAAAAAATAATCCTCCACATTTTTTTTTCCAGTAGGGACCCAATGCTCTGTCATAGTGATTATGAGCACATTTTCAGGAAAATAAAGTTAAGGACAGACAGTATGGAGACCAGTATTATTCATAATTAAATAAATAAATACAACATTTTGAAAGAAATATATGACCATGAAATAGTGAAACACCACATTTTGAAATAAATATATGACCATGAAATCATGAAATAAGGCCACTTTGTGTTTTTGTTTCATAATAACATTTTCCACAGAGGTGTATTTAATTCATAATGTCCTTTTTCACAATGGCGTATTTATTTCATGATGACTTGCTCTGTCAATCAAAGCCGATAAGGCGGAACCAGTAAAATGATTGGCTGCTCGTTTACTAAGGCATAAGCAGTGGCACTTGCTGTATCGATTGAAACACACAGATTAAATATAAAGTGCTGAATAGTCTGGAGGCCTGGATTACAAAGCGGGATTAACTCAGCCCAAACTTATCTCCATTCTCTGGATTGACTCAGCCAAACATTGAAGATCTGGGATAAGTTATACCAAAGTTTTGCCTAAGTTTTTATATTTTATTCATACAAAACAGCATGCACATCCAATGCACGCCCATCAAGATCCATATGCAGCTTAAAATGCTGTTGAAATTAAAAATGCTAGTTCTTGGCAACTGTCACGGTTGGTGACCGGGAAGGAAGGGATGGACCCAAAAGCAGAACATAGAAACCGAGGCGTTAGAAAAAAAAATTCACCCCCACCGAGTTGTCATGACGATAAATTTGACCTATTCAACCATAAAAAGTTTCTGGAGCCACTCTGTAAAAATGTTTATTTCACCTGTGAAATCGGACATTTTAACAGGGGATTCTATGGGCATTGCTCTCTATTGGAGCCAGTCATCTAGCGGTGAGACGTGAACTGTAAGTATTTCCATTTCCATATTGGCCTCACAATCGGCAGCCAGAGATCGTCGCCTGCTACAGATCAAAACTATGCTCGCGAGACTTTTGTGTCACATGCTCGACACACAATCGAGCAGACAGGCTCGAGCATAAAATCCCTAGGTTCTCCGAGGTCTGGAGCACATCTGTGATGCTCTTACATCTCATTTCAAACAGCAGCCACACTTTGGTTTGAACAGGCTAGAATAATTCGTAGCCTATGTAGAAGGTGTACTTTGAAGTATGCAGACCTTGAATAGAGACACAGCCATGTTGTGACCATAGAAAAGTTTTGATCAGGTGATTTGAATTGCATAGGCGGGTCCCAACGTCTTCATCTTGGTGTGTCGTCATTGCTGGAAAAGAGGGAACTGAACCAGGACGCTCCAATCCAAGGTCAGCTGCACTACATGCAATGTTGGAAAAAAACCTTCTCTTGCTTAGCAACAGCATTATCTTGCTTAGCAACAGCATTATCTTGCTTAGCAACAGCATTATCTTAATTATTTAAACATTAGTCAATTCTGCAAATTATGCAAATTTTACCAATTGATCAATAACTGGGGGACATTTTTTTCCATTTATTTCAAGAGTTTTATTTATTATAATAGATCTGTCAGATGACTGTTATTCATCTCGAGGTAACCTCAGGGTTACTTCTGGCTTTTCTGTACTAACTGAATTTACCCCACAAACAGGTATTCTTGTTAGGGTTTTGGGATAGGCTTTTCGTTTCCTGTTTTATTTTGTAGTTTTTCCTGTTTTGCCATGTGTTTCTGTTTTTGCTTTATATCAATAAGTTTAACCTGGGGTTGATTTTGGTAATTGTTTTCACCTGTCCCTCATTCCTATGTATTTAAGTCACTTGGTGTGTCTGTATAATGGCGGGATCATTAAATAAATAAGTTAGTCCGTCAGTCATAGTTTCAGTGTTCCAGTGTTTAATAAACCCTGTAAACTGCGTCCTGGCTGCCTCCTGCTTATCCTCCTCACCTGCGTTTGGGTCCAACACCTACCCGCATCATAACAATTCTATCCTCATTTAAGCTAAATAATAATAATAAAAAAAAACTTGTGTTGGCCCGTTTCCAGAATGCTCAGGTGGATTTAAAGGCTTTTCTCTCTATTTCATCCCTTTAATAAATTATATTTTCTTTGTGAAAAAGAAACTACGTATCTGTGTAATTAATCACTGAGCTCTGAGCAAAGAAATCCGATAAATAGGTCATGCAGCATTACTAGTGTTTGCTTGTGATAATTGTCCTCCAGTTGGCTGCTAAACTCCCTGTTTTTGTACAGAAATTCAGGTCTGGCTTATACAGAGATTAGGCAGGATGACACAGGGGTCAGTGTGTGCCGTGCAGCTGTAATGGACTCTCAGAAGAGTGTGATGAACAAACAGGACACTGTTGGGTTGGTGTCAGACTCTTTGCTTAGCTACTCAGGAATTACTGAGGAATGAATGAGGAATGAATTAGGTACTATTGATTCATGAATGATTCAGATTACCTTTGTTTTCCCATCACATCGAATTGATTAGTTATTGATTAGTAAATGATTACATGATGATCGGGTAGGCTAATCAAAAAAATAAAACCTGATCAGTGACTAATGATTCATTAATGATTAACTAAGCTTTATAATCCAATCACATAAGATTGATTTGCTATTGATTACATAATGATTAGTTAATCATAAAAAAGGATAAAAATCCTGATGATTCATGAATCAATGCTTCAGCTTTATATTCCCATCACATCAGATCAGCCTATTGTGGCCCCTGAAGTAAACTGAACGCTCAAAATGAGTAGTTAATCATTGGTTTACCATTAACTAATCAGTACCTAAGTCTTTTGTGGCTCCTGAAGAAAAGCAAAAGCTTCAATGGTATATGAGCAACAATAATCATATATCTCATCAAGTTAATAAATTACGTGCATTTTTCCTTACCCCAAGTGGTGCACCTTCTGACAATCAATATTTTTATACACTATTAGTTCAACACAATTTCTCAAATAATCAATTCAAGTATAAGAATGTTTTTTTGTATCTGTTGCAACTGATCTTACGTGAACATTTCTTTCTTACATTTATTAATAGCAAAAACAGATATCACGTAGCAAAAGTCCAAGTGTGCCATCCTTGTGCTCATTTGCCTGCCAATGTGACTATAGATGGATTTCAAGTGACGTATCCAAGTGATGTGCGCGGAACCACGTCCTAAAACAGATTTGTTTTGCAAAAACTCTTAACCTCGAGACAGCATTTTGGCCTCAAAAATGCTTTTTTGCTGTGTGCCGTTGAGCCTTGCATTCCTTTAGCTCTGGGCTGTGATGAATTTATGAGCTTCTTCTTAAACGAAATAGTTTTTATTAGAGATAAATTCCATTGATGATGTTTCGACTGCAGCAGTTTTAGAGACATCTATAGAATCTGATTTTTCTTTGGATAATTTCTGTCCTGCACAGCTCTCAGAATTATCCAAAATAGTAGCATCATCTAAACCTTCAACTTGTATTTTAAACCCAATCCCAACTAGATTATTCAAGGAAGTATTTTCTTTAATCAATACATCTGTACTAGATCTGATCAATGAATCACTATTAACAGGATATGTACCTCAATCTTTTAAGACAGCTGTAATTAAACC
>JBAMHX010000016.1:22482494-22492809 GCA_037177515.1 Pseudomugil tenellus
AGCATCCATTTCTGCTTTTACAATTTCAGACAGTTTCATGATCATTTTAGCTTTCTTTAGCATTACAGTTCAACCATCTCAGCTTAAAAGGCATTCACCCTGCTGTTCTGCAAGAACAGCAATTATTCTAGTTTGTTTAGCTTCACATGAAACCCATTGACTAAAAAATGGATCACAACATGTGAAGTTCTGTATACGCATATAGAATTGGCAGTAAGATATCTGTACATCGAGTGGAAACACTTTTAGTTTAGTTTGACTAATTTCTGATTTCAAACTTTATCAGCTTTAACTTGAGAAAATATAAAAGCATACATTCATAATTCAAATGACTTGTGAGGTTCAAGCTAAGTATCAGAATGAGGAAGAAATGGCAAGTAACTTTGAATGTGGCAGAAAGGGCAGACTGGCTGGTCTAATTATTTCAGAAATTTATTATTTACTGGATTTTTAAGCATAGCCATGATAATAGTTTGCAGAGAAGGGTATAAAAAATATCCAGTGAGCACTCTGACAAAATGTTGTGTTGGTAAGAATGGACAGACTGCTTGGAAATGATGAAAAAAACATCATTTACTCAGATAAACACTAGTGTCAAGCAAAAGGTGTTGTCATGCTTCTTGCAAACTAGTTCTAAGTTAAGTTCCTACAGGTTAAAACAAAAGAACTTTATTCATCCATGAGGGATATTTTAAGTAAAAGAAAAGTTAATGTTCATAATCCAGCATTTTATTTGTAAACTAGTTCAAAGTTCAATTCATTTAGGTTAAAAGTGAGAATTAAAAAACTGAAAGAAGAGAAAGTTTAGTCTTGTGTTTTAAAATTGAACTAATTGTCCTTGACCTTAAACTGTATTACACAGAATAAATATGCATGTGAAACAGATATGTGGACAAAAAGTCCATTTTAGTTTTATCTGAAGTTAAAAGAATCAGCTTTTACAGTAAAATGAAAGATTTTTAAAAAGTCTTCTATTTACCTATATTCCACCCCCCCAGACTGCCACACAGAGGGGGCCAGTCCACACCAGCTGCAGACCCCGTGAACCCGCGCTCCTCCTGCCCACCCCCTAACACAGTCACACACATACACATACCCATCCATCCACTTACACCCTCCTCCTGCCTGCCCTCTCAAATACCCCCATACATACACTACACTCAGACCTACACACATCCATCCATCTACATATACCCATCTCCTGCCCACTCCTCCACCTACATACCCCCCAGCTTGCCACTTGTAAGACATCCTAATTGGGCAGGAGGGTAAGAAGACCCTGAGCCCACGCACACACACACGCAGCAAGCCCAGCACCCCCCAGGGCCAGCCTAAACTCCAGGTCTGTGGGACTAACCGCTCCTCCTGCCCAAACCCCGCCCCCAGCAGGAACCAGGAAATAGGGGTGTAAAATGCCCCCCGCCACCCCTCACACATAGCTGATTATGAAATGTGTGTTGTTTATGCTGGAGGTGGAGACATCCAAGCAGCCCCACCCAATATGGCCCACCCCTCAAATGTTTGTTTGTTGTCAGTGTTTTGTTTTTTTGTGTGTTTGGTTGAAAAGGTGTAATTAAAACTGAGAGAGGAACCGACGCCAAGTGCAGCAAACAGGAGCATCCTCATGACCCCCTTCACCACATCCGGCATGTGTACCCTAGGAGTTTCCCGATTTCGTGTGTTTTTTTTTTTTTATTTTTATTTTTTTAACAAAATCTATCAAAGTTACATCACGATGCGATCGACGATCCCCTCCCCGCGCTCCCCCGCCGGAGTAGTTGTACTGTTTTTTGTTTTTTTTTTCCCTCTGTGTGTGTGTGTGTGTGTTTGTTTTCTCTTCCTTCCCCCCTTTTCAACAGTGATATAAATGAGCAGGTTAGGTTTACAGACGGTGTGCAAACAGGTAAACGCACATCACGCCGTTAGCTAACCTGCAATTTGTAATGCTATGACAAGTGATAAAGGAAACGCAGAACCCAGGACATGAAGATTCTCCTGCTTCTCGTAAATCATCAGTGTGGAAATCTTAAATTTAGAGGCATGTCCTTTTGACTGATTTGTGTCAGAGGGGCTAGCAGCGCTGTCACTGGATGCAGCTGTGTGTTTCCTGCTGGCTCCACCATGACGGAGCCCTCTCCGCTCTACCGTTTCATCCATTTTTGGATCTTCCGGTAATGACGAAACACCAAGATGGCGGCGGTAGGACCCGCCTATTGGCTTCAAATCCGCTCTTCAGAAACCTATGGGTCACGTGACATACGCCCTGTCCAGTAATTATATATATATATATATATATATATATATATATATATATATATATAAACATAAATACCATTAGTGTAGGACTCTTTGCAGGATGCATCAGAGTGGCAACTTCGAAACCGAGTGGCTGAGAGTCAGTCGGACTTCTGAGGCAGGAATCTTTCTCCTCTTTACTGCGGTGATACAGGAAAAAACGACAGGAGGTCCTGCGGGATCTTTCTCCCCTCTGCCGCGGTAAGAGCGTAGGAAGATGCTTCTACTATGGCAGAGAGGAGTAAGGTTAAAAATTTCCTTTTTTTTCCATGACATGCCATTTCGAAGGAAGTTTATCCTTTATTTAGTAACTTTATTTGATCTTATTTTTTTTTTTTTGGCATTCATGTCAAATGACCTAAGATAGCAGCACACATGGATGCAACAGCTCCCAACGCGCGTTGAAAGGCACGCTGCTTCAGGCTGGCTGCGCCTCACAACAGTCATTACCTGTATCTCTGTATACGTATACTGTGTGCTTGGTTTTGTCTCTACTGGAAACTTGAATTTCCATTTGGGGAATAATAAAGTATCTATTATAACAATAAAAAAAATGATTATATCACTGGTATTTTTGTGCTTGACCCGTATATGGGACCTGCAGATAGTTGTAGCCTCTGCAATTTCAATGCCTGCTATGTCAGGACTGTGCTTGTACAATGTCAATAATTCTAATTCTTAAAATGTCGAATTCTAGTTGTTTTAGTTGTTTAGTTTCCAGTAGACTGGATTACTGTAATGAGCTTTTAACAGGACTTTCCAAAAGAGCATAAAACATCTGCAGCTTATCCAGATGCTGCTGCTAGAGCTTTAACTGGGACTAAGAGATCTGAACTCATCACTCCAGTTTTAAAATCTTAACACTGGTTTCCAGTCAGTCAAAGAATAAATTTAAAAATCCTTCTGATGTTTATAAATCCCACAACAGTTTAGGACCAGAATACATCTGTGTAATTTGCAGTAATATTTGGCTGTTTATTGTATTGTAATAACCCTTGTACACATTACACCTATAGACATTTTTCAGCATTAATGCATTAAAATAATATTTTTATTACCTTTCTTCTGATCTGCTTTAGTGGATCATCTAAAAACCGTGAATGTGACAGCTGAGGAGGAAGTGGATGATGATGAGGACGTTCCTGATTTCAGGACTTTACAACTGAACACAGAAAACGTACAGCACTTCATGGATCAGACAAATGGTAGGGCTAATTTTATTCTGCACCTGCTTATCTTTTTTCATTTATTCACATTTCATTATGCATGACATTGTCATTTTGTAGATGAAGAGATACCACCAATAAAACATGGAAATACTGTCATAGACCGGCGCAGCACCTTCCAGCCCCATTTAGCACCTGTAGTCACTCCCAGACAGGTAAGATGTGTGAATGTTTTATTGTTAGATATATTCTTAATAATACCATTATTATTATTATGATGATAATAATGTTAATGATAAATTATATATTTCAGTCCGTGGAGATATTTTGTAAGAGATTTAGTACAGATGCCTTAATTGGCATCATTAAGGTGACGATATAAATCTGCTAATTTATGCTGCTCGATAAAGTGTAAAATCACTTTGCTTCTTCCGATAAAATAAATCAGTCCTCGGCTCATCTTGAAAGCTTTCACCTGCTACAAAGTGCTTTGTGGATATAAATATTTACAGATGCAGCTGCTCTGCAAAGACCGGGTATGAGTTAAATATGAAGACCAGGATAGGCTTTTCATATATGAAGTGTTCAACCAAAGATGTAATAAAGAAAACAAAATCTACCTAATTACTGCCATATTCAGTTATATTCATCACTATGATATTAATTGGCTGTTTATATGCTGTTGATACTGTGAGGAGTCAACTAGAGGTAAAAGCAGACACAACAACAAACAACATGACTAGAAAATGTGCCAACTGGTTCAAACACACTGACTTCACAGCTCTGCAGCAAAGCAAGTTAGCCTGAAAATATAGGCAAAAATGTAAAAGTTTTATTTTTAAAACTCTACATTACTTTCTCAATTTCTTTATTAGGGTTTTTAGTGCAATTTCTTATTTTTAGTCACATTCAGTCACGCAGTGAAGTTGTCATTAGTCATCACTTTTTTCACATGGTTAAATGTCAACTAATAACTGGCCACCTGCTGATGAGTAAAACATGTTCATTATTAGTAGCAGAAAGCAAAATAGATGAATAAATAACGTATAAATATACTGTTGTGGAATTTTCTGGTTTCATATTGTTATGGCGTACATAAAGTACAGAATACATCCCTGTGCAACCTTTTTACCGTTATTAAATACAATGAAACAGTGAAACAATCAGTGCCTTGAATAATAATCTACAGCAACAGGACTGGAGGACAATTTAACAAACATCCGATGTGGACTGTGCTTATAATAGAGTCTTTGGTATCTTTACCCCCTTGTATGACAAACACTGTATACTCAAATAGCACTGTTTTAAGAAAAAAATACAGTTAAAGTTCTTGGCTTACAAAATGAATCATTAAAAAGAAAAATAATCTCTACAAACAGTTTATCAATGTAAAAACAAAAGAAGTGGAACAAAGATATTGGACTTACAGGAATAAACTAGCAGACATAATAAGAAAAAGTAAGCAGCTATATTATAAAAATAAATTATATGAAAAAATAACATGAAATGAACTTTGGATGTTTCAAATACCTTAATTAAACAATAAACATATCTGATTATTTTGTTAGTGAAAATGGTGAAAATCATATTATTGACAACATCGCAAATAGTTCTAATAGGTTGTGAGCTTCGGCCCTGAGTTGGCTGCTGGAATTCCAGATTCCAGATGGATTATTGACTTGGCTGCCCCAATTTGAAGGGTACTTTAGATCCGCACCTCGAAGTATGCAGACCCTGAATTGAGACACAGCCTATTTCAAACTCTGCCTTCAAAGTCTGCTAATTAATTCTTATGTGTGTCACCTGTGCTGTGGCAGGAAACTCCCAACATTTGCAGGAGTCCGGCTCCGTAGTAGGACCGGAGTCACCGACCACTAAGCTAGATGTATAACCATGCTCGTACGACTTTCTTGTTCCAAAGTGCCGACACACCATCGCCATTATATTTGGCCGGAAAGGCAAAATGCCCCCAGACAACTGATTGAAAAGATGCTGGGGGCCTTTCTAGTTCTTGCTCTCCGGGTCCCCTGCTTGCCATGCTCCACTTTGACATGTGCAAACTGTCTTGTTCACATGAATGTACACCTGGCTTTTTTAAGAAAATTATCAACCAATCAATGCATTCCAGAACAAAACACACTGGATCCACGGCACACATGTGATCCGAACCCTGCCTATTGATCCATACGACTCACGGCTTGTAAATAATTGTTGTTTCAGTTTGATGGTTGCTGCTTCTGGTAGGACCACCTGATTGCAGTTCTTAGTTGCTCGGTTATTTTTTTGTTCTCTATGTTATATGCTTTTGTCTGCTCTGCGTAATTTTGGCCTAACTTACTGCGAGGATATTTTTTTTTGGTAGATGTTTCTGTATGTGTCTGGATAGAAATGGGGTGGGATTTAATACGTTTTTCTTTCCACTCCCTTTCAGGCAGACTTATTTTTATGCTTTTTATGTTTTTTGTTTGAAGGAGGAATGATTGTATATCTCCTTTAATATTATAAATAATACTGCCTGAAATAAATAGATAAATAAACAATACTGAAATGGCTTTTCAATAAACTGACATGACTTCATTTGCCCTGAGGAAATACTTGTACAAGTTTTTTAGGACACACATTTTAGGTTTAATCTAACTAAAATAAAATCCAGCCCGAAACAAAATGAGATAAATGCTTTTAGTCTCTGTTATCTAAGCTTCATTTTATGAGTCCAATATTTGACACAGTGGTGTTCTGACAACACAACTTACACAACCCAATCAGTAAAAG
The DNA here is from genome assembly GCA_037177515.1 of Pseudomugil tenellus. Lineage (NCBI taxonomy): Eukaryota > Metazoa > Chordata > Actinopteri > Atheriniformes > Pseudomugilidae > Pseudomugil > Pseudomugil tenellus. The sequence continues at coordinate 22,488,728 of JBAMHX010000016.1, forward strand.
GTTACATAGGAACTTCATCAAATGTATACTACATAACTGAGGATTTGACATGGAACTTGGACACCTCCAGTCAGACGAAGAAAGCTCAGCAAAGCTTGATATATTTGCAAAAGCAGAAGCGCAGCTGGTCTGCCCCCATTGCAGCTTATCAGCTATTACAAGAGCACAATAGAAAGCATCAGTGCCAGGGCTGTACTGTGTGGTGTGGATGTACCATTGTGAAAAACAAGAGAAACCTGTCTTCAGTTATAAAGGCAGCTCAAACTGTTTGGGGTGCTCTTCCCATATTTAAAACTGTCATTGCTGATCGCCTGCAGTGGACGATGACATCTATTTGCACAGACGGAAACTATCCAAGTCACTCCGTTTGTCGTACCGCCAACTGAAAGGATGCATACAGTCAGGGGCCAAAATCAGCACCACAATGAAGTGGAAGTGACGAGGTAAGAGTGTAATAAGGCACATAGTTTAATGTAATAGTAAGAAGTGACACAAAAATAAACATTAACTTTAAGATGTAGCTATTTTCTAATTCTGTCATCAATAATGAAAGCCTAGATGTACATAAGTAATCAGGTGAGAAAAATATTATGACCAATGCCTGCTGCCTAATAAAGAAGTCAAATAATTATTTCTGCAAATGAATTATGAATAAATAGTCTCTGAAATTACAGATTTTACATTTTCAAACATCTGGGTTTGACCTTCCATGTCCATTCCTGCTGCTGGCCTCTGGTCCACTTTCTCCTCCCTCACCCTGCTTTTTCTATTGTATAAAGATGCAAATAATATAAAGAGGAAAAGAAAAACGGTACTGAAGATGGGAGGTACAAGACCTCATGTGTATCATTGTGATGCTATAGAAGATAATGGGCACAGAACGACCGGCATCAACTCAAAGCAGAAATAATCAATTCAGATTTAAAATGAGAATAAACCAATCAGTTACTTCAAGTTACTAATAAAGTTTAATTCCAAATTAGGTGTTTATGGTCATTTTTCATCTGTTTAAAAAAGAATGAACTTTTTTTCAAAATTAAACTATGTAAACATGTCCAATGTTACTTGTGCAGAAGTCAAAAGTACTCATCCAAATAATTACTTTAGTAAGAGTTGAAAACGTATATAGTGGAAAAACTATCAAAGTCCTGTGTAGCTGATGTAATAATCAAATATCATAAATGCAATTGTTCAATCAAAATAATAATTTACAAATACATTTACTTTAAACTTTAACTTCAACAAAAATAAATGAAATCTTTACAAATATACCAGCTAAAAGAACACAAATACATCCATATTCTTACTTTCAACCCAGAAGTGAGTACTGTAAAGTAGCCAAAACAGTAGCCCAACAATACTTGTATGAGCAGCCTCTACTACTTTAGAATAATATTACTCAAGAAAAAGTTTCAATTAATTTGCAATAAAACAACCCTCAAGAATATAGTTTATCCAAAAAAAGGGATTATTTTTTTAAAACTAAGAAACTGAAAAATTAAACTGGGTTACTACCACCTCTACCTTAGCTAGCTAGCTTAGCTAACTAAACTGACATCTGTCATATTTTAAAGTCCTCATAAACAATATATGTTATACAATATAAAAGGTCTCTGTTTTAGCTAAACAGTATCTGCATTCAGCACTTATACTCATCTTACATGGTTTGTTCGGAAGAAACTCTCTAAAGTCATTTGTCTCTCGGCTGGTTTTCTGAACATGTCTGAATATATGATTCACACCATCTCCAATGTTGGAGATGGACGGAGCCTTGACACTGAGTTTGTTAGCTTTGTCTGCTCATGATTCGTTTATATGAAGCTCGGAAAAACGTGTTTCCACCTGTTTAAAAATGTATTAAATGTAAAAAGTGAGGGGGACAGAGATGCAGAAAGTGCGGTGGACATGTCCCCCGCATACCCCGCCTCCTCTACGTGCCTGCATACAGTCCATAGAAAATCTTATTGACTTGATTTTGTGCAACTAAAAGGTTACTGTAATGTGCAATAAAACTGGAATCACTGCAGGACTTTTTTTTTTATATTTGTATATATTTGTTATCACCATCCTTGTCTTCTGCATAAATGAAGCATCCATTTTCATTTGATTTAGTGATGCGTATTTAACTTTTTATGTAGATCTATTTAGAGTTTTAGTATTATTCTAAGAGCAGGACAAAGAACCATGTGTCAGTCTTGACTAATGATGATCATCCATTTCTATGTTGCAGGTTAAAATGATCCTGGAGAAGCTTTATGAAAACAAGAAGATTGCAAGTGCCACACATAATATTTATGCATACAGGTTGGAACATTTCTTGTGTACATAAATACCTAATATTGAGAGATTAAATTGGATTCGGGCGCAAAACCCTTTCTTTGATGTCATAGATGGCAGCTCAATCTCACTACTTGTGCTTTTGGTGGTTTTAACTGTTCAGAGCAGAGTCTCACTTTTTATAGTTTTAGGCTAAATATTAATAGTTTGTCTTTGAATTCATATTGGAATTATTTCCTCATAGCTTAAATTGGTTTGTGGTGTGTTTCAAGCTATTCAGTAATTTGCTGTTTTTATGCATTTCTTATGAAAAATAAACTTGAATGAATGAATTTATTGTCAAACATTATATCAGGTTATATGATAATCTGAGTTTTATTTACCACAACTACCAACAAGTAAGTTTAAGTTTATTTATTTAATGGAACCGTTCAAATTAATGAACATAAAAATGTAAATACACCAGATTTAGCCAAATGGCTACTTTCCATCTGAAGTCCCTGGCAGATCAAAACATTCAAGGATTAAAAGATGGATTACAAAAGAAAATGAAAAAAAGTGTACAATGACTAGGAAACTGAAAAGACAGACAAGGTACAAGGTTATAACCCAGGGAGAATCATTTCTGAGATCTGTTATCACTCAGAAGTCCGAAGCTATTCTGCCTAGTCACTTAGAGACACCTTCGTTTAAGCACTTTGGTTGTGTGCGTCAGTTTTCTATGATATTAGAGATAAAAACGAAGGTCCCGTCTACACCTTTTCCTGATGGAAGGATGCTGGCCTTGTAGATAGTTTACTAAGGTCAGAATGACATTGAAAATGTTAGAAGTAGGACTTTCTCTAAAGCCAATAGGGATCATGTTCCAAGTCTCCGTCTCTCAGACTGATAAAACCTGTCCACTTAAAGCTGTCCGTGTGTGGATGCTCTGGATCGGGGCTGTTCAATTCGGTCGCAATCAGCAGCTTTTCCGTGTAACTTTGCCTTAACACAGCCAGTGTTGGGTATCTTATTTTAAAAAATTAATTAGTTATAGTTACAAATTATAGTTTTTCCAAAAAGTAATTGAGTTAGTAACTCAGTTACCATACATTAAAAGTAATTACCCACCAAAGTAACTGACATTAGTTACAACATGCTATTACATATAATATATAGAAGGTCAAATATGTTTATCATAAGCAAATGAATAAAAAAAACTAGATACAGTATTCTAAACATTTGATATTTATTTGAACTCAACAGATTGCCCTCACCCATATATATAGAAATATAATATCTTTAAAAAAAAAGTAAATTCACTTTGTTTTCAAGTACAAAACCAAAACACTTGGGTTAAAAGAAAAAAGGTACATCTGGCCATTAAGTACAGCAGATATTTGTAACTAAATATTAGGAAAACTGCTCAAATAAACAATGTAATGCAAAAATGTAAAGGCACCTGAACAGTCTTGCCTTTAATTCCACTCAGTATGAAGTAGTGTCTGTACTTCCAGTTTAAAAACGCTACTTTGGAATCTCCCTGGAATGTCGTGTTTAAATCGGACTGTTTTTTTATAAAGTACAATAAATAAATAATAAATTAAATATATAAAGCGGACCGTTAGTCAGTGCAGTGCCCATTTTCTGGTACACCCGATTATGCTGACGCAACTGTTTTGGAAAGCAGGTATTAAGACAAGTCCGGCAAACATGTTGTGGACAAGCATTTTTACCATAATACACTCTGAAGTTTTTCTGTGGCACGAGCACGGTAAGACGGGAACTTGTTTTCGTCGGCTGCACGCATCAATCCTCATGTGGAG
>JBAMHX010000016.1:22534072-22550514 GCA_037177515.1 Pseudomugil tenellus
TTTCCCAAGCTTACCCAACCTCCTCCTGACCAAAAAGTTTTTTTTTTATTTCATCAGCGAGGGGGAAATGTTTTTTAAATTTTTTGGGGTAGTTGGGCTGCTCATTTTTAAAGTTGAAAGGGAAAGACCCCCCCCCCCCCCCCCCCGGAGTCTTATGATTAATGTTCCTGTATGTGGTTTCCAGTGAAACAGGTTTGGGTTAGCCTTTTTCGTAATCTCAACATTTATTTTCTTCCACACCCAAAGCTTCCTCTTAACCACCCATTTTTTATTTTTTAAACATCTGCACTTTAGGACAAAAACAGTCACTTTAATTTTCCTTAATCCTGTCACTGTTGGTCAGATCCAAAGAGGTCAGTGTCTTAATGTTAAGAATGGTTTAGAGGAGAATGTAAAGAAACCATGGTTCTTAAAGAAGCACAACTAAACTTTAAGAGATTTTCTCCAGGGCACACCCAAACAGTAATTCGGCATCCATCTTGCAACCTACTTGTCCTCTGAGTGAGATATTTTCAACACTTGCTCTGTCAGTTTAACTTTTTCCTCTCTTCCTCTGGTTTCACCTTGCGTTTCTGAGCAAAGCTTTCCTTTAAAGTGATGTTTCAGGCTGGAGCACAAAGACCTGAACGATGAGTAAAATGCTCCAAAACACTGGCAGTGTCGGGCCTTTTGCAATGTCTGATAGCCAAGAGAAGGTTACTCTCAAATAGGCCCGTCCTGTCCCGTCTATTGCTCTGTCCCTTTTCTACTTCTTTCCTTAATTAATTAGTAGTAATCCAAAAGAGCTGGAGTATTGACATCCAGTTGCTGGTGTGTAATGTGAAGCACGGAAGGCAAATGTGTCAATGTGCCATCAGAACTTGAGTAATGCATATTTGTAAGGTCAGAAGATTGTGTAGTGCTACTTTAAAACAACATCAACATCAGACTGAACAGGTCAGAGTATTGGGAGGAAGGCAGATGCTGAATCAGCTGACAACATCTGCCAAATGTCAGAAGTGTTTAAGGTAATTATAGTTTGAAGTTTGATAATAGTTATGTTTAAAAAAATGCCAGTAGAGATAAAACTTTCACCACATGTAGAAACTTTTAAATCCAGGTTAAAAACTTTTCTTTTCTCTTCCAGCACAGAAGCCTTTTACTTATGTTCTTTTTAATGATTTTAATTTAATTTATAATCATTCTTACTCTGTTTTTATTCGGTTTTATTTCTATTTCAACATCTGTAATGCTTTTAATGTTTTTATGTAAAGCACTTTGAACTGTTGTGTTCATGAAAGGTGCTGTACAAATAAACTTGCCTTACTTTTAATTATGAGGAACAAACTACACAAGAACCAAATATACACAAGTGAATACTGTGACAGATCGACATACCTCTGCCTAAAAGCCAGCGGTAGTAGAACCAAGCGCTCTGGTCATTTGGATCAGTGAAGAAAGCATTTTGTACAAGCTCATACTCTGAAAAAAGACATCACATCCAAACAGTTTGTATCATTGCAAAGACTCATGCTGCCACCTACATGTTGCTTGTGCACATTGCTAAACTCACCTTTGAGTAGCTGCTCCTCACAGACTCGGTGGGAGTGGGTTTGAGGAGAGGTTGAAGGGGAAGACTGAGAAGGCCCGTGACGGGGCGAAGGGGGTTCTGGAGACTCTGGGTGGAGCAGTGGCAGTAGGGTGCTGCGGTAGTGCCAGCTGGAGTAGTTGGAAAAGTTGGAGCCTATAAGACGATGGGTAAACTCCAGCTCCTGGTCCACTGGCACACCAGACATATTGACAACCATTCGGCGATAATCCCAACAATGGACTGGGACAGATGGGAGAACAACTTATTACAACAAGAATATAATGAACCTAATAACATAATAAAAAGCAACAGTTGTTTTTCTTTTCACGTTTGAAACATGTGGTTCTTTCTTTACTCACAGTTTCGGTCGTCCAGACTTAAGCAACGATCGCACAGGCTGAGCTCTCTGGCCCAATCTGCCCGAGGCAAACGGACTGAGACCCAACCTCGGTGGTGCCAGCTGCCGTAAGACTTTGGGTTTACTTTCAGGCAAGACTCCAAAAACAACAGCTCGGCCTCATAAATCTTCTGAACCTCATCCTCTTCTCTAAGCAGACATGGAGAAAACAAAGCCGTCACTACTGCTGCAGCACACCGATGGTTTGCTATTCAGATACTGAGAAACACAGTAAATAAATAAAAAATGATCTTACTTGACAGTCTCCAGGTGCATTAGGATTTCTCTTCGGTAGTTCCAGAGTGTTGCAAAGTCAGGGTTGGATGACAGAAGCTGCTGAGTCAGATGAAGAGCCTCTTCATCCAGAATGCCATCCTTCCTCTGATGGACGGTGAAAAGGGCAAATTTAGTAAATAAACAAAACAGCAGCGCAGCAAATATTCCTTTTACTCCTCTGCTCCATTTGTGGAACCTAAATGCTGCCTCACACCTACAGTAAACTCTTACAGTAAAAAAAAGAATGTAATGAAATTAGATCAGTAGTTTAATGGTAAACTGGGAGGGTTTTGGATACACAGATTCTACTTAAAATGAAAAAACTTGTAGTTATGATCTGTTCACGGGAATCCTGACATAATTCTAAAAATGAATTATAAATAATTATGTATGGTGACATGTAAAAGACCTTAGAAAAGCAGGCATCGCGTGTAGAAATGTAGATCTTCAGCTTTTTCTCCCGCTCTTTTCTCTTTTCTTCCTCCTGCTGAGCTGTAGTTTTAACCTTCACACGGCCGTGCTGTCAAAACCAGAACGACAGAGTGGGAGCTACAATAGATGCATTTTATCCCACGGAAAATAATCTAACAACTTATTCACATGACAGGATGTTTTTGTATTTAGAGGAGTTCACAAGTATGGAAGACAGATGATTTAAGTGGCTGGATATCAATCTCTACGGTTTTACAGGGAATAGTCTAAAAAATAAAAATAGAGAGTGAGCATGATTATTTAGGTTAAAATTACATGTTGGCAGAGCTACAAAAATGGCTGAGGGAAAAGCAACAAGAACCCACAAATCACTTAAGGAAAGCAGAAGAAAATCTCCAGCATTTCTTAGTCTGTTGAGCCTTAAAAAAGCTTGACCACTGAATCCATGAGTACAACTTGTCTGTAAAAGGATATAACTTTTTCAGGATAGACATAATAAATGAGATTAGAAAATTGCACAAACATGAACTCATCACAGTGTTGCGTGTGAGATGGCATCTTTTCAACTCATTAACACCGAACGAAACCTAATGAGTGTTAATGCTGAACATAAACTTATGCTCATCACAAATCTCAAACCCTCTTTTATTTAGTTTATTAACATAAATGCACCCCCCCCCCTACCCCCAATCCACAAACACTCATAAGAAAGGGGGATGGAAATGTAGGAACTTGCTGCCGTTATATTCAGCCACTGTGTTGCTTCCATCTTAACATGGATAAAAAATCTTTGTTGAAAATATCCAGCTGTCTGTTCAATTTGAAACAAATAATACAAGTAATGCTGCTTTCCAAAGGGAGTCTAACCTTATAACAGCATAAAGTAACTATTAGTGTAAACATTAAACTATATATGAGGAATACACAAACAATCTACAATAAATGAAGACGTTTCTTACCATTTTTGCAGAAAGGAGTGTACACCTCTTCAGAAATCTGTTGAAATTAGTACAAAATAATGTACAGATATGGTTAGGCCTGAGTTTCATTGAAATAACATACATGGAGCTAAAAGAAACGTAAATACTATTAGCTCCCAGTAAACAGATACTGTCCTGAGAGGAGTTTAAACACTGTAGCTCTGAATCTTCACATAGCTTGCTTATTAGCTTCTATGTGAGTGGATAACATTGGGCTGGGCTCATTTACAGTTCAGTGATTGCAGCACAAATGTAACAGCAACGAGCAAACAAAAACACATTTTCGGACTCCACCTCAACATGTCATTATTTATTGTTAAGCACTCACCTGTTTTCTTATTTGGGGCTGTAGATGTTTTTCCACTGTGCAGTTTGATTTGTCATGACAGGTTCTGATAACGACTACAATTTATTCACTTCCGTCTCATGAAAAATACGTCACGGACACGTTTCCTCCTCTGTGGTGTTTTGTCTCTCTCTAGTGGAGAAAACCGCAAAAAGCAGCAGAAAACTTGCTACCAACAGACAGGCTAAAAACGTTTTAAAAAGATAAAGAAATGCTAAAAATGCTGCTTTTAAATGGAGTCAAACAACGTGGACACATCACTCCGACTTTAGCATCACTTCACTTTTATTTGTTTTTAAATGTGTTTGGCTTTGCCCCATGTCTTATTTGTGCATAAAAATGCATTTATGTCTCATGACAAAAGCTACAATCTACATCAATATCTTTTTAAAATGTATTCTTTATATTTGATTAAGTTGGATTGTATTTACGGATAAGTTTAAAAGATATTTCTTTCACTTTATTGGTAATAAGATTAGGTTAGGTAGCAGCCAGACTCTTTTCCATGGTATATCGTCCGCAAATGGATTCCAGTGTAAAATAACACTAGGAAGTGTTAAATTATCTCTTTGAAACAAATTTCCTATTAACCTGTTGCGGATAGGGCGGCTGGACAGACAAACCTTTCCTACAGGTGTGTCCACTCGAGAGACAAGATTTAGATAGTGTAGTGAGCATTAAGCCTTTGATGACATTTAAAAAGTGTACACACAACAGAGCAGATAGTTCCAAACACGTGCATAATATTCCAAATTAAATAGTTATGGGGTGAAAAATGATGTTTGTAGATGAGATGCCATGAAAGATTGGCCTGGCGATGAAAAGCAGACATTTTTAAAGGGATTTTATTAATATCATAATTGCAAACAAGAAGAAAGTTAATGCCACCAAGTTTGGACAATATATGAGATGAATAATATTCCAAAATAAATGGGGTTTTTGAGAATTTATTTAATCCAATTAATCTTACATGAATTATTTAAGGTCCGCAAATCCAAAAGGTTGAAACCACCATTTTGTGAAGATTCATAAGTGTTTTTCCAATAATGACCTCTACTTTTGCATGCAAAGTCTTAAAGTTTGTAAAGTCTTACAGTTTCCTCACTGAATGCAGAGCGAGAGCTGCGTATGTTAGTAGAGATACCCTCTGCTTTAGTAAGACATACTTTTCTTCTCAATGACAAGGCTCGTAAAAGCCAGTGGTTTAGTTTGCTTTGGGTTTTTTGTATGATTGGTTCAAAGTTCGAGGAAGTTTTTCTGTTTTAACTCTCTTTTATTAGAATTCCTAAGTAGTGTACTTCATTTTTTTATTGGGATATTTCATAGTGCCGATTGTGTGCAATATTTAATAGCTAAAAACTCACATTATTTTAATTTTTATACTCAAGCCAAAGGCCACAGAAAATTCTTGCTTAACACTGATTGTCAGATTAATTTTATTTTCATTTTAAAAAACAGTGTTCTGTAATCTGTGTTAAGATTAGTTCTTACCAAAAACAGCGATGCCTGCCACCGCATTCATTTGGATATGACATGCAAAAAGTTGACCTACAATCAAAAACAGGTACAGAGGGCAAAAATATAGCAAATACCTTATAATCATTATTAACAATATTGTAATAGGGTTCCCTGGGAACCCGGAAAAATCAGCCATACACACAAGATGTTGAGGGTCAAAAGGAATGACTTTATGATGCTGGACAGAGGAAGTCCAGGGTTCAGCCTGACAGGAAGTGGAAGCAAGTTCCTGAATAGCTGTAGGGGGGCAGTCCTAAGATCTTGAGAGGTGGTCATACAGGCAAAGGTCATAACATGAAGCAGACGTCAGCTACTTATCCGATAGGAGGAAGGCAGGAATCTGTAGTCGTTCCAAGCAGGGGTAAAAATCTGGGTAAGGACCAAGAGTAGAGAAGCCGATAGCGGTCATCCTCGCAATATTTTCTCACTGCTGTTTTCTCGTGATAACGAGAAAAAACAACATTCTTTTCTCGAGATAACAGATTATTTAAACATACGGCTATAGGGTGGACTGGAGCTGTTCATAACACATCAGAACTAACAGAAACAAACATATCAGACTCTTTGGAATAACTTAGAGACTTAAATCCGTCTAAGATTCGTGTGTTGGACAGGGAGGGATCTCAGAAAGAACACATACAGGATGAACTGCAGATGGAAACCTTTTGTTAACAGTTGCCGTTTTTGTTGCAGTGGAGTTTATTAGTTGTTTGTGGTGTACTGGGAGCAGCATTGTCCTCCAGTCTGCAGGAATTAATCACCTGCCCACTTTGGATGCAACAGTCTGGTGCAGAAGCAGCTCTGCAGGGCTGTCAGTGTTCTGGGGGGAGGAGGAGGGAACTGTCCTTCATCATGGATGAGAGCTTATTATTTTATTATTTAACAGCACCTCAACTGATGTTTGCTTGGCTTGACTGTACCGAGACATCCAAGAAACATTTAGAACATGTGAACCGACCCTGCAGAAAGTCATCAAGTGGGCTGGAGCCGCGGATAAAATTCAGTTACGCAAACATCAGAAACTACGCTGCTGTTTATGTAGAAAAAACTCCAAAAGGACAAAGAGTCTATTTCAGAAGAAATTCTAAATACTATAGTAATGAAATACTCTCCACTGTCAAAGGACAAATATTTTACTGTGTAGTTGTAGGCCAAAATATTTTTATGCTATTCGCCATCACAGTAGCTGCTGTAAAGAGCAAAAAGTTAGATTTGAATGCATATTTCAAATCTATTTTTTTGCTGGTTCATGGTCATGGCAATAATCGGAACATGGTATTTTGAACTGTGTCAGTTTGTAGATTTCCACATAAGAAGCACCGTAATACCTGATTTCTTGTGCAACTGAATTTAAGTGGGAAGTGTAGGCGGGTGAAGGGAAGCTCTTTTGACACCGTAACTGCAAATGTCAGCTTCCAGGACCACAGTCTTTCAGGCCAGACTGGTGTATTACCAATTGAACAATAAACCTGATTTTTTTTCTATCCAGTATGATAAAGGTTGAAATTGCGATCACTAGACAACTAAATTTTACCAATCACTCATTCACAAAGTTACACATATACACAATGACTGTAGAATCTCCCCCATCTGTCACGGGTCAGTTTTGATCAGTGAAATCAGGTGTAACACAATAATACTGAGCCCATGCTAATTATCTTGTTTTCTCGAGAAAAAAAAATTCGTTTTCACAAGAAAACGAGATAAATGATCCTATTATCACAAGAAAACGACACTCGTAATGTCGAAAAAAAACAAGAAAATTATATCGTTATCTCGAGATGACCACTGAAAAAAAAGTATGAGAATAGTACGACCGCTGTCGGCTTCCGTACAAGAGGAAGCAGATGAGGGCAAGGCTAGAAGAGGGAAATCCGGGATCAAGTCAGGGTGGTAGAGAGGAATCTAGAGGAACAGAAACCCCTGGATATCACTGAGGAACTCAGGTGACCATTTGGTAGGGAGCAAAGACAGGAGAGGGATTAAATAGTTTAATAATTATCTTAAATTATGTTTATTGTTCAATATTAATATATTATTCAATTAATAAGGTCATGTTGATTTTTTGATGCGCTGCATAAACTTTGATGTGTTGACAATGTGCAAACAGTGCTCCATGACACAGCACGCAGCTTAGAGGGAACATTGGTGTAGAACAGGAGTCGGCAACTCCGGTCCTACGGAGCCGCACTCCTGCAAGTGTTAGGAGTTTCCCTGCAGCACAGGAGACACATATCAGAATTAATTAGCAGACTTGTGCAAAGCTTGACATGGGCTCTGTCTCAATTTAGGGTCTGAATACGTTGAAATTCTGATCCAAAGTAGCCTGCAGTATTGGGGCAGCAACTGGCACGCCAGTATGACTGATGCGCATTGCACACTTTGATCATTCACCTCGAAGTTTGCAGACTCTGAACTGAGACACAGTTTTGTGTGCTGAGAACAGACTGATGCTTTCTGGCGGAAATCTCTGAACCGTTTATCGTAATGTTCCACCAGCGTGTCCAAAACATAAAAATAAACATCCGCTCTGAAACGCTTTATGTGATCCAGTACAACTTCACCCTTCATCATGGAAGTTTTTTATTTACCTGCATCTCACGTGGTGAACTCAGCTCCATCCATCAGGCACCTGCATGTGTCAAGCAGCTGGACAGCTTTTCTTTTTGCAGACAGTTGGATGGGATGTATGTCTACAGTAGCTATTCTATTCTGGACAACATGAGTTTGAATAAGTATGCTTATTTTATGTAGACCATCCGCTTCTGCCGCTGTCATCGGTGGGGTCAGATTGTGGTCTTTTATCGCTGACATCCTCACCAAGTCTGAAGTTTGTGTTTGAATTGTCAAAGATGGCGTCTAATCTCTCGATTTCAAACAGAAATGTCATGTTTTATTTCAGTAAAACCTTTATTAAATCTGATGAATTTATTTATTACACACAAAGTCGGAAATAAATACATTTATTTTAGAGGAAAGATTCTTGAGGCAAAATGAATATTCATACGTTGACAGAAGCCAAGAGGCTGTTAAAGGATTAGACTGTGAGGTGCTCAATTAAGAGAAGTCTACAAGTGGGAAAGGTTTAATTTAATTTAATTTTTTATGTTTTAATCCATTGTAAAGCACTTACTGTTTACTTGATATAATTAATTGGATAAACTTATTTATTTATGATTTAGTTTTGCTTTGATTGCAGCAAGTGTTCTTCAATTGTAGACTACACCTTGTCAGGGGGCCTTAAGGCATGCTGGCACCTGGGCCGGTCAAGCCCCCCCTGCCCCAACCCCAGTCCCTACAGCACCTGAATCTAAACAAAATTGATTCAACAATCGGGTTCGGCACAAAAACTCATTGATTTGAGTCAACTGTTGTATAAACCATTACAAAGCTATCACAGTGTGTACAACTGTGCTGACAACGGACACGACCACTACAAGAGCTTCTGCAACCACGGTCGAAAAAGTTGCAGCTATTTGTGGTTACAACCACAGCCACCAAAAGAGCTTGGCGTCATTTCAAGCTAGTGTAGTAAAGTTAGCTTAATTCAGTGGGCTGGTTCACTCTGAGACAAAGGGGCACAGCCTGAGACCTGATTGGTTAACACCTTTTCAAAGCTGACCAATCATACACATAAGCCCCTTTCAGATTTGCTCTGTCACCCAGACATTACGGAGACATTGTCTTTTTGACCTTCATGTCTGAAAGGTACAGTTCTGACATTAGGTGGGTAGATGGACGCAGACTTTACCCGCTTGAAGACCTAGTACAATGTCCTGAGATGGGAGGGAGAATGCTACTGCGGGAAGCGATGTCATATATCAGTTTATATAACACCCCATTTCCTACAAAAAGTAAACACGGAAAAAAAAAAAAAAATCAAGTTTAAAAAGATTTCAGGGACTACAAAAAGAAGCTGGGATGCAGCAACAACAAGCGACCCACTTCTAAATGAAGTGAATGAAACTAAACAACCAGCACCCCGAACAGCCTGAACCTAAGTTATACCTCCTGTCCATGGTGGACAACACCTTGCAGGAAGCTAAAAACTCCAACAATGAGATTAAACCTCAACATCTTAATAAAAGAATAAATTAAATATTAAAACAAGCAGAATTAATTTAGGAGCAGATTCTGTGTACTTTGGATCTCTGCCAGGAAACATGGAATTCTTGGCAGCGATCCAAAGTAAATAAAATGGCAAGTCGGGACAGTAGCAGGGATAATGCAGACAAACATGTTTAAACTACGTAACAACGCAGAACTGACTAGGCTCTCCATCTGTTGAAAACAAAACCAGATCTTTGGAAACAGTGAAGTGGAACCAGCTAAATGCTGGCTCTAGCCATCGCACCCATCCTTCTTTGGTCAAAAAACGCCCATAGATGGCGAAGCTAACGTGGAACTAGACATCGACACTCAAAGACCTCTTGGCACGACAGTAAACGAGTCGTCCTCAACACCAGGTAAATTATATCCTTATCTAATATTTTTTGTTGTCATTGTTCCACAATGATACACCATATCCGGTTTCGCGGATGACAGTCTTACACGGACATTTAGCCACTATGTCTGAGCGCAATGTACTGTGTGATCTCCGGTAATGTTGTTGCATGTCTGAATAGGCATGTCCTGTGCGCGTGGTAAATGACCGAAAAGGGCTATAGGAACCCCAACCTCAATAACATACACTTGAGGGAATTTTGCGAGGCATGCTGATTTGACGGCATGCCGTCTCATTGAGACGGTTGTATTGTCCGGTGGAAAGGGGAGGAAAATAAAAGCATAAGTAAATAAAAGTGGAAAGAAAACTAATGGATGCAAGTTAAAAAGTAAACATAAGAAAAATAAATAAATGTGGACATGTAAACAAGTGTAAAAATAATAAATTGCTGTGGAATTGAATGATAATATTGGAATGAAAATGTATTTTGTAAATAAATAAATCGATAAAGTAATTAATGACAGATTTAGGGAAATTTAAAGTGAAAATCTAAAACTAAAAGCCTTAGAAATTTATTTATAATTCACTATTAATATTAATTTATTTATGAAAAGATTTTATCACAATTATCTGACGGTCAACGAGTTCTTTTTTTCTCTGCACTTTCTTATCTAAGTGCTGGGATATAACTGCTGATCCAACAAATTGGACATTTCCATCCAGGACAGGTCCCACTGCACTTCTGTGACATCCTGCTTGGTCTCCGGAAGTGGCGCAGCTGGTACGTCCTCTTTAGAAGGTGGCCACCAGCTCTGAGTGGAAAATGTTTGGTACCTACAGGGTGTGCAGAATTATTAGGAAAGTTTTATTTTTTAGGAATAATTTATTATTGAACAACAACTATGTTCTCTATGAACACAAAAGAATTAATATGTTTGGAAGTTGGAGTGGGGATTCTTTAGGTTTAGTATCTTAAGAGGATGTCTGTGTGTGCAGGTGACTATTACTGTGCATTAGGCAACTTAACAAAAAACAAATATATACCAATTTCACTTATTTATTTTCACCAGGGAAATGGAAGTTGCCTAATAATTTTGCACACCTGATTTAGGGTGTTGATGTCATTAGACCACATCCCTTTTCATTACATCACCTGATATGCTTATTTGTTAGTATAGGCTTTCAAGCCTGAACCGCTTGGACAACATGCATAAAGAGGATGATGTGGTCAAAATGCTCAATTGCCTAATAATTCTGCACATCCTGTATAAACAATCAATGACTAATTTAACAGTCTTATATGCTTGTGATTTATGGCAAACAGTTCTGTTTCACCTTGTACACATTAGGCAGTGAGAGGTTCTGGGTCCTGTATCATACCTTATATGCCAAACTAGCCAAACAGCGAGAGGAATCAGGAAGAGAAGCACAATGCTGCAGGATACACCAATCCATTTCCAAGCGTCTAAGGAAGAAAACAAATTATACATAACTGTAAAGATAATCAGACAAAAAAAATCAGCATTATTGTTGCAATACACAATATGTACATATGCATTAGATTAAAAGAACTGCTAACTGAATTGGACATTAGACACTTATGAGCCTTTTATCAGGGACACCTTTTCTGTTGCTTGTTAACAAAAATAATTCAATACATTTAGGCATGTAGAAATGGTCAAGATGACTTTCTGAACTTTCTGAAGTCCCTCCCGGATGACCGAGCTTTTTACCCCATCTCTAAGGAAATCCGGAGAATCCGCATAACTGCAGACAACGCATTGATCCACCTGTCGATCTCACACTTCATCCTTCCCTCAATCATGTCAAAGACCCTGAGATACTTGAACTCCTCCACTTGGGGCAGGACCTGGTTCATGACCCAGAGTCCATGACCCAGGGCACTCCTCCTTTTTTGGGTGAGGACCATGGTCTTAGATTTGGAGGTGCTGATTGTCATCCCAATCGCTTCACACGCAGCTGCGAATTGCTCAAGTGAGACCTGGAGATCACGACCAGATGAAACCAACAGAACCACGTCCTTCGCAAAAAGTTGAGACTGATGCCATTCTGATGCCACCAAACCAGATCCCCTCAACTCCTAAAAATCCTCTCCATGTAGGTTATGAACAGATTGGGTGATAAAGGGCAGCCTTAGCAGAGTTCAACTGAAGAAATGAATCCGACTTATTGCCGGCAATGTGGACCAAGCTCTGACACCAGTCATACAGGGACCAGACAGCTTGTACAAGAGGTTCTGGTACCCCATACTCCCGGAGCATACCCCATAGGAGTCCCCAAGGGGCACCGTCGAACACTGGTTGGGCGAACTCCCATGCCCCCTCCAGGACCCTGAAGAGGGTATAGAGCTGGTCCACTGTTCCACGGCCAGCAGGAACTGCAGGACTGCCAGTCCAGGAGCACTGTCTCCGATGTCCATGCAATGCTGTAGAGCCGTGTCAGCCAGGACAGCCCCTAAGCATTCAGAGCCTTAAGAAACTCTGATCCACCAGGTGGGGCCCTTGTAATTTCAGTCTAAGCCCGGCCCGCTGGGGGCCCCGGCCGTCAGACGCTTGCCCTCATGCCCCATCCCTAGGCCAGACGGCGGCCCCTTTAACCCACGTCCAGGAAAGGGAAACTTGGTCCCCTTGCTCGTTGTCATGAGGGATCTTCGAGCTGCGCTTAGTCTGGTCCCTTCTCTAGACACCTGTTTACCATGGGAGACCCAACCAGGGGCATTAAGCCTTCGGGACACAGAAATCTCTCCACCATGCTCATATTGTGGCTCAGTTAGAGGCTCATTCATTATTGTACATCAATATCCCATCCGGTGTAAACTAACCATTAAAGTCTTTTCCAAAATTAAAGTGTAAAGTCTCAGAGACCAAACATCAACACTGTCTGCATTTTGGCTTATTCGAGTTTTAGTATAATATAACAATAGTTGAGACCTCTCAATGGGAACTTTGAATGGTTTCACATCCCCCATAGCTGCAGCACCTCAGAATCAATGAGTACACTGACTTGTGATTTCTGCTGTTTTGACAAACATGAAGTTACTTCAGTTTCTATGTGCTGGGCTTCAGCACTCAAAGGCAGAGTTAATCCTAAGATATATATTATGAGGAAAAAACAAAACAAACATGTAAAAAAAAGTGTAGTGTCCATTTATTCAAGTAAAAAATCCAGAACAACAGAGATGCACACAGAATCATGAAGTTTCACTTCTCTTATGACTCTGATGTCAAACTGAACTCTGTAATAAACATTCATGCTAGTGGAGGAAGATACAGCAGACTGGGCGGTTCGATACAAAAACACAAATTGTGAACACAAAGGGAATTCAGTGAATGAATCTGTGCAGAACCTGACAGGTTGTTAGATCCATTTAATTTGATTCAGGTTTGTTAAAGGAGAAATACACAGAATACTTGCTGGACTGCTGGATTGTGCTGCCCTTGTAGGATTGAATTGAGCACCACTTGTATATAGGTTGACGTCACAGCTAGCTTTATATTTTGTGCTTTAATACTTTATTAAAGATTTTTTTGGTAATGAATTTTTTCTTTATAACAATGGAAAGAAGCATCTGGAGTCACCAGGAAAGTCCTGAAGAAATCTCCTGTCTGTCTGTAAATCCCAGCAGACAATGTTTCCTCACCCTCCTCTCCCTTATTCCCACGATGAAGATGATCAGTCTGCTTCAGAATATTTTAAACAATCAAATGTGACAGAGTATTACTTTCTTTTGATTTTCTACTGTGGTTGGAGTCTCGGACACAGGAGACTATCTGGTATATCTATGTGTGAAGGTAGTTTATTAGCTGAGAGGACATGTACTGAATGCGTTAAAACAGCATTTGCTGGGGTTTAAAAAATCTAGATGTGGAAATAATATTTCATTTATAAACCAGTGTGACACAAAAGTAGATGATGATTTAGTACAATACATGACCTCACTAAAAGATTTATTTATTCTTAACTTTGCGTTTTGCGCATGTATGTTTTTTTCCAGTGTGAGTGAATCTAAATAAAATTTTACTTACTTTTTTTTTAAACACTAATATTTTAGCCAACATGTTATTTTAATGAAGTTAAATATATGATCAGTGGACAAATGGACTCAGACCCCCTTATGTTTATTAGCATTCGCACCACTAGTGTTCATTTTCTTACTAAATATCTATTTGTGTTGCTTTGTGCTTCATTAAAAACTTCTCCATCCAACTGGGTAAATTTTTTTCTCAGTGTTTGCTATGGTGAATACAGGTATCGGGGCTCCACTGGTAAGGACTTTTTGTTGTATTTCTTAATTCTGGGTAAAGATACCCAGAGTTGAAACCAATGCAAAGCAGCTGATCTGGAACTTTTTAGACTTTTACTTTGTTGAACCTAATTTCTGTAACACGTCACAGGTTTTGTTTGTTTGACCAGAGTAGCACCCTTTGCTCCTGTTTATTTCTCATTTCTTGTTTCTCTGTCTATCTTTTTTTCCTTTTTGAATTATCGTTTTAATACTTGTTAATGCTGGTTGTTTAAAGTTTTATGCTGACTTTGATAAATACCATAATTCTAGCAATTTATCGATTAATACTTTCTGACTGACAGAGTTCCATGTGTCACAATTGGCTTCTGTTTGTTCAACAGTCTAATTAATCTAACATAATACACTGTATCAATACCATGTTTAAAAAAGGTAAAAAAAAACTCATTCTTGTCAAATCAAAATGAAACTTTGTTTTAAGCTATTATGATAGAGAGATAGTTTAAATATCATTAAATGATTGTGCAGATAATCAAAGAACATTTTACCATTTGTGGGGGTTGCTGGTGGGACTGGTGATGGAGAGATTGCTAAAAGACATAAATAAAACAATCTGTTACTAATCTCATTAGACTGAATGATAATCATAAGAGGTATTCAAAGCCATACAGCTCACCTTGGTCACCTATCACTGATAACCAGCTTTCTGGGCTCACCATTTCTCCATCCAGGGAGCCACACTTGTAAAAGCCTTGATGTTCCCAATTTACATTATTAATAGTAAAATTTATGACCTTGTCTGATGTAGAAATATTTAAAAGGCGGATTTTTTCTCCATTTTTGAAGAAGATTGCTTCATGATGCCCGTCTTCCCTGTACTGACAAGACAAGTTGACATTTTCACCCTTATTTACAGGGAGGGCTGGAGTTTTCAGGACGATGCTCCCATCTGTTAATCAAAAAGACTTAACCTGAAAAATGTATTGTTACATCAGTTAAAGTTAGGACACTTAAACAGTTTCACACTTTCTAAAAATGATTTGCCTGGATGGATGACCATGTTTAGAGCCTGTAGCATCATTGCTTCCATACTCACTGCTTACTATGATGTTGACAGCATTGCTGCGGCCCTTAGCACTTTGGCACCAGTACAATCCACTCTTCTCACTGGAAGCATTAAAGACACACCATTTACAGTTGTTTTCATAAACAGCACCTTGTGTTGAAGAACACAGCTCTGTTATATTGGCAGAGAAATGCTTGAGGCTATGAGACTCGGGGCACTGGACCATGAAGCGTTCCCCACTGAAGCTCTGTCTGCTGTTGGGTGTCACAGTCAGCAAGTGAGAGGGCAGCCCTGAAGAGGGAGTAGAATAAAGGACAGTCAATACCATATCATTTTCCATCAGCTGTTTATTGATCATTGGCTCCGTTTACATAGGGCTTTTAATTCTTCTTTAATTACTAATAAAAGTTAATTCCGCTTTAAACGAAAAAAAACATGTAAAACACATAAAAATAATATATTTCTAATATAATACTGACAAAAACTATATCAAGAAAAGTAAAACTCAGTGTATTTGAACAAGTATAAAATCCTACACGATAAATCATGAATTAAATTGACACATTTCCATTCATCAATCCATTTTCAACTGCTTATGGGTTGGGTTGTGGAAGCAATTACATGAGCAGGGAAGCCCAGATTTACGCTGCACTGATCCGCCAGGGGAACATTTGATTTAAAAAGGTTTCAATTATTAAAAGAAATATTACTGCATCACAAGTTGATATAATTAATTTTACATAAGATAATCTTGTTTTAAAAGTCTTTTTAAAAAACTGAGTGAATGTAATTTAAAATGTAATTTAAAATTAAATAAATTTGAATTATTGTCCTTTACGTAATTAGTGGATTTCTAAATTTTAATTCTCAGTAATCAGACAGTAACTTTTCAGAGTATTACTAATTTGCAAATAATGTTTCAAGTTAATATAAGCTACTTTAACTTTTTTTTTATCATTCTGTTAGTAAATCCAACACACTTTTATCGTTCTGTTTGTTAGTATCTGCTTAAATAAGCTTTTTTTAAAACTTGTCCAGCATAAAGACAGGCAGAATGGTGATCTGTCCGCTGTGTCATGCTGAGCAAATTTATTCTGTCAAGAGGAACTATATATATATATATATATATATATATATATATATATATAT
>JBAMHX010000016.1:22560645-22576944 GCA_037177515.1 Pseudomugil tenellus
AAAAGAAAAGGTTCCCTGTGGCAAAAAGGGAAAAAAGGCAGGGAACGACTAACCTAAAGGGGGGGGAAGGGGGAAAAACATGGAGCCACCTCCCCCCCCCCCCCCCCCCCTCAAATTGCAACACCTTGCCCCCGTCAAAGACAACGTTTTTCCGCGAATATGTTGTTGTGCACACGCGCACACATGCTCAGAGCAGCAGGGACTCTGCTGCTGTGTTAATTACTCCTAATGGCTCTATTAGGCGCTCGGTGATGATTAAACCAGTGGAATCCCTGCCTCTCCCTTCAGTCACCTGCACCGCCTCCTGCAACCCCCCCATCACTGGCTGGCATTGGGGAGCACCCGGTGGCCTGCAGGCCTACACAAGGTCACCTGGAAGAGGCTTAGATTATACAATATTTGGATGAACTTTCTAATTCCCAGTTTCTCACTATAGCTCTCAAAATGAAATATCAGGTTTGTGTATTTCAAGTCATTTTGACAAAGTATTTCATGCATGTGTGAGCATCGTTTTAAATATGTTGTAATTTACAGTAATTATGGTTTTCAGACAGCTGCTCAGTTATAGCTCACACCAGTGATCATAGATACAATATATTGAAACTTCCTGATATGAACCTTTATCAAAATGCTTGCACAATGTATAATGTCGTCCATTATAAATGCAAGATGGTGTGAACTCATCCTTTTCTACACTTCATCTCATACATAGAATACTAGAAGGAAAATTCTGAAGATTACAAAGTACCAGCCTCAGCATATAGGAGCCCGCAAATATGGAACGAACTGGACAAAAATTTAAAACAATCTTCCACACTAAGAATTTTTAAAAGAAACGTAAAACTTAATCTATTGGCCAGTTTTGCAGCTGATGAATCTTCCGACTAAGACGCATTTATTCTCATGACTTTTCCCTATTTGTTTATTCTGTTTAGTTATCTTCCCAGTTTCTGGACATATATTGACCGTTTTAGTCCATGCTGTCATTATGACCTGCTGTACTTGTGGTGATGGGTCGGACTCCAGGCTACAAGCTTTACTTTTCTGGGTGTCTGATTTTTTCACAAAACTAATATAGAATTAAATTGTGTTACATAAATGGTTGTGGAAAAACAGGAAAAGTGTTCAGTGATCACAGATCAGGATGCTGAAAATGCCACGTTGATCCTGTGAGCCAGAACGCTGAAGCACATTCTGAAGTAAGTTTTTATTGTGTTGCCAGATCAAGCTGCTTTGAAAGGACCTTGAGGAGGAATCCATGAAAATGAACTTGTTTCTTGTTGAGTGGCTTTGTGCAAAACATAAGACTGCCTATGTTTTTGCAGAATTAATGATGCAGTTTATATAATTTTATATTTAATATTTTTTGTATTTTTATTTAAAAATTGTGTTTAAAAATATGTTACAATGTTTTTGTTAATTGTTTTATAATCCCAAAAGTAATGATGTTAGATGGAAATATGGATACAGGCTTCTACTATTTTACTGCCCAGTTTGTCGAAATGATCTTATTCTTACTTTTCCATAATGATGCAGCTCATTTCACTCGAATTTCATGTTTCTGAATGATGTCAGTCATTATTAAAAGTATGCTGGGATGTTTTAGATTTCTGAACGTTTTCCCATCTGTCTCCCTTCAGGCACCGTCACCCAAATAAAACCAATGTAGAGACAGCAGGTTGTGTAAATAATCCTGCACAGTGAACATTATGTCTAATTTTATCTTTATCTAATTGATCTTGCTGTTGCGGGATGTTGACGTACCTTACATTGTAGACACAGAGGACTTTTGTGTTATTACCAATGCCGTCATGTCCCCGAACGGAGTGTCTGGGATGTTATGGTTTTGCCCGACCACGTCCGCATCTTTATGTAATGCGATAACTTAAACAATATTCAATTTAGATTTTTCATGTTTTGCATATACATAGATATAATAGAGAGCATAATCTAATGCCATTTTCAGCCATTTATTATTTTCAGGTTGGCCACTAGGGGCGCTCAAACCTGAAAACTCTTTTGGTTATGTCTCTGAAACTATTCATCCCATTGATCTCAAATCAAGTGCAAAAGAAAGGTCATGACCTGAGGATGTGTCACATGATGGCGTTATACCTAAATGTTTCTATATTTGTAAACACGGCGTCATTTCTAGTGGAACATTGGTAATGCCTGGATGAATTACTCTGGACTGAAACAAGTCTATAAACTTGTTCATCTTTATAAATGTGCAGAGATGTAGAAATATGTTAATCATACATATATATATGTTTCATCCACAGAAAGCATCAGGAAGATTATTGATAAATCATCTATAAAGTTTGTATGTAGCATTAAGCTTGACACCAAAAATGGAAAAACAGAGGACAGAATTCTGGTAAGTTGCTTCTTTTTCCTCTGATGATTGTACTAACTTAATGTGCCTTTCTTTTAACTCTGGTTTAAATAATGAGCAGCATAATACTGCATCATGCATGTTCCATATCTTTGATGTTAATTGCAGCCTTTTCTGGGTTTCCGTCACAGTGCTGTTTTTTGCAAATGGTGCCTCTTGTCTGGGACCGCTGTTGCCAACCTGGCAGGGTGAATATTGGATAGATGGTTTCTGTGGGGGTGTCTGTTTGTGAGACACATGCTTGTAGCAATGATGGTAACGGGGAGTGAACTACCTTTGATCCAGGAGTGCTTTCATTAGAGAATATTGGCAGATATAAAATCTCTGCAAGTGAAAAAACTCAGCCAAATGAAATTTGGGGCAGTCAGCTTTTACACTGTGCAGTAGAAGTTAAACTGGACCTTGGATGTGTGCCAGTGTTTGCTAAATGCTCTCCTGCTGCTCACACACCATGCATGCTGAAGTTCATCCACAGGGTTAACGTACACTCAGCTTACACTACTGCTTTAATTGATGAGCAGCTTTATTAAGTGATGCAATAAACCTCATGTCTGCATAAGCGTGCTATACAATACCCAGAGCTACAGCAATACAATAAGTGTAGTTTTTATATTACTTAACAGACTCCTGTTGCTTCTTCTGCAGTCCCTCAATGAGCAAACAAGCTTTTGCAGACGGCATCTTCGCTTTGGCAGAGCAGCGCTCCACTCACTGGGTGCTTTAATGATTCATCATGTGGCCAGGAAGGGCAGTTAGATTTTCTGCATTCACATCCTTTGATATTCAGGCTCTTTGATATGTCTATCTGCCAGAAACATCTTTCCAATAATCTCATTCCAATCCATGTCTCATTTACGGTTTCCTCTCAAAAGCTGAACTGGAAAGCGATGGGTCCATCTCCTGCTGGGTGCACACAAAAGACAGAAAAAGATTGGAGTTTGATCAAACACGCTGGGTTAGCATTTGGCAGGGGGAAAGAAGCTTATGTGTTAAGATTTTGTGTTCATATGTCTGAAGGATTGGAAGCGAGGTGCTGGATGAGTCAAAGCGTATTTTTGGTTGTAATCTGTGGTTTTGTGGGTTGAAGGGATTTATCTTGGTGATTTCTCACAAAGTCATCCTGAACTGTCAAACAGAAAAAGGTTAGCATATGTTTTCTGTAGCAGCCTGCATAATCAGAAGTTACAATAAGTACAAAGTATGTTCAGTATGATGTGAAACACGTGAATTAGTGTCTCTGACATCTGCTGCATCAGACTCATCACCATAGTGTGATACAATCTGGTCTTTCTAATCAACTCATTCAGACAGTCTTAGTTATGTAGTAGTTAGTCGAGTTAAGAGCCCCCCCTTCTCCTGACATTTTCCCCGGGGTGGGTGTCAGAGGCTGTCAGTGTGTGCTTCACGCAGACTTGGGTCAAGCTCCTCTCTACAAAAAAGCAAGTAACAGAGTGGGAGAATAGTAATTTAATTACTGCTTTTCATTGTGCAAAGACACATGGTGGGGGTGCTGTGTCCTCAGGGGGTGTTTTAGTGCGACCATCTGAGAGAGTGGAGTAAATGATTGGGAGCGATGGAGCAGATGAGAGGAAGGGAAAGAGCAGAGGGCAGCAAAATGCCAAAGAACCACTAGGCTTTGTTTGTGTGGATGGAATAAACAGATATGTTCAGGGTGTGTTTGCAAAAAACGCTAATTTCTGCTTGCTTACATGAGTCAGGAAGAATCAGTTTAAACTGAGAGCAGCGTAACACAAACGTTTCCACTATAAAAATAAGCAGCGCATGCTGTGCTGCATTCACTTGCTCAGAGTGAGATTCAGGGTTTGCCTTTCGTGTCCAATCTCCCCCCAGCTTTGCATTGATCTTGGTTATTCTCCACAGCTTCAGTGAAATATCAGAGCTAATGTAGAAACACAACGGCAATTTGCAAAGCTGAGCATGAAAATTACTGTCTTAGAATCAGATGCAGAGATATTTTACAGTTCTACCCCTTTAACTTGTCACATAGCCCTGGGCAGAAGCTAAACGACCAGAAGAGATTGCTTATTGTGTGTAAAGCATTTCTATTTCTAATTAAGTGTATGAGACACTTCTGCAAAGCATACATACGGTATATAATACTAATTATATTTCACAATATAATACTATTGAAATTAAACATTATATTTGTATTGATTACAATTAAAACATCAAAACATGTCACTATTTCTCACCTTGTATCATAGTTAATCTGTAAATGTCAGACGTGTTTCTGACATGGAGGAGCTTTTAACTGGATCAATTCAGGAGTATTTTCCTCTTATTATTGCCATGGAAACTCCTGGGACTATTTTCTCCTCACAGGGAGTTTCACTGTGCAGTGAACTTTTCCACAATCTTGATTTCATTTGCTTTATTTCCTTATTGTTTTTTTTTTCTTTTCCTGTTTTTTTAGGTTCTTGCAACTTGGCGTCTCTATTTCCTGGCTTCAAAGATTCCTGCTAAGGTATTTCTTACAACGCTTTCAAGGGAGTGAGTAAAAAATAAGAGGCTTCCTCTTTCCAGCTGAAACATTTTTAAATACTTTTATACAGGTGGAAACCACATTTAACTTCTTGGAGATTCGAGCCTTGAACTCTCACCCCGACCACCAGGTAAATATTCATGTGATGCTTTACGTCGTGTGAGCTATGATGTCACAGCTTTGTTGTTTAGTGGAGCTGTTGCGGCTTTGGCCTTCAAGCAGAACAAATGACCCAAACATTTACAGTGACTGTCAGGATTTGGACTGAGTACTTATACTCTGGAAGTTCCCTCAATCCGCTGCTTCATGGCAGAGTCCTCAAGCCTTGATTTGAAACTGTTTTGAAGTGCAACATGCACCAGTGTGTTGCACTGTATGATGTTGAAACATTTATTACATTTCCTTTGTAACATGAAGAACAACAGATAGTGGAAATGTTGTGGTTTATTGAGACAGAGTGGAATAAAAAGAAGCTTAAAAGTTGGAGTGAAGAAAGAGATGAAGGGAGGAAACAAACTAGGAGATGCTGCAATTGTTCAGCTGGTGTTTGTATGTTAAGAGAAAATAAATGAGCGAGTCTGTTGCTTTAAATAGTTTAAAGACTCCGTCGCCTTTTTGTCTGACTCATTATCACACTGTCTCTTACGTTTTCTGTGCAGGTTATCATTGACACTGACAAGTCCAGTTATTCCCTGAGGTTTGAGTCGCGCGAGAACCTAAATCATGTGGTCAACCATATAAATTTTTCTCTCTCTCGAATATTCAACAACTCCATTTTTGCGTAAGTGTCCCCATCTCACGAGATAAAATCTGAATAAATTGTCCCAGGTTTGTGGAGTGGTTGATAAACCAGAGAGTTTAAAGAAGACTGACCTTTATTTGCACAATTATCAAAAGACACATGACTGCTTACAGTATTTGTGTTTCTTTTATGTTGGCAGTCCATCCATCTGTCACTCAGACAGTGACCTTTCGGAGGGCAGCAGGAAGTATTCACCCAGCTCCGAGACTTCAGTGGAAACACAAAGAGCCTGCGGTAAAAAACACATTATCATCAAACATGGGAATTTACACACAGGCTTGTGAGTGCAGTCACACTGATATGAGCACATGTACATGGCTTGGCAGGCTCCAGAGGAAACTGGCACACATTCACAAATACTCTCCCAGATGTTCCCTTTAGAGCCGTCATGCAAAAAAAAAACAACCCAAAAAATGGATAATTTGTACAAATGTGTGTGTCTGTGTGCGTTTTCAGCTTTTTCTCTTTCTTTACAGCTTATGGAAGCAGCTGTTCACATCTCTGATTCCTTTTTCTCTCCTTTCTTTCCTCCCGCCCGGCTCTCTCAGGAGGCTTCTCAGAGACTTACGCTGCTCTGTGTGACTATAATGGCATCAGCTGCAAAGAGGAAGTGCAGTGGGTAAGAGCTATGGGACTGTGTCTGTGCCCCTGTGAGTGCTTTTAGCATTACGTACTGTGCACCGTGTACAAAATGAGTGGCTGCACACTGCAGCAAACAGGCTCATGGGTTGTGTTGCTCCTAGGATGTGGACACCATCTATCATTCCCAGGACAACCGGAAGTTTAATCTGCTGGACTTCAGCCACTTGGAGAGCAGGTGGGGAACAAAGAAATGGTCAAACACCATTATCTCCAAATCACTTTTACATTATTCATATTATTTCCAGAGATTTGGCGGTGATTGTTGCATCAATGGCATATAACACCTGGTTCACCAAGCTATATTGCAAAGACCTTCGTATTGTAAGTATAAACCTCACCATTGGCCCTTGTGTCTCATATGGTATCACTGAATGAGTTACGGGGCTAAAGAAAAGCTTTCATTGTATCTGGTTTTGAAATAGGGGTCAGAGGTCACAGAGCAAGTCCTGCATACAGTCAGCAAATCCTCAAGTCTGGAGGAGATCACCCTGGAGAATGCTGGCTTAAAATCGTGAGTTTTGTGTCTCTTAACTGATTTCATCAGTGTTTTCTTGGCTTTTAACAAAAAGCTTGTGATATGAATGCGGGATGTGGAGTTTTACAAACAAAAGATAAGAATTGTATGTGGTCATGGAGCAAGACAGATAAAAAACTCAGTTATCAGACTGTGAAGGCAACAGTCAAACACTTAACATGTGACTGTGACGCAATCCATTAATATTGCAAAGAATTTGCTCCTTTTAATTTTCAGATGTCACGTTTAGATTTCAGAAGTTATTAAATGTAAAATTCACTCATAAAAATGCAATTTATATATATATATATTTAATATATATATATTTATTAATATATAATATATATTTGATATATTGTGATTTATTAAAAATAATGCCAAATAATCACATAAGTTGTTATCAGTAGTATTCTTTTTTTTTCTCTGTGTATGTGAGCGTAGAGACTTTCCACAGAAGATGTCAGCAGCTCTGTCAGAGAACCCTGCCTCAGTCATTCACTCAGTCAACTTGGCCCACAACTCACTGGACAACCAAGGTATCAGGAAGCACGACTTTTTCATGTCTGGATGATGGTAGCGGATTTAGATGCTGTAAAGCAACCTTAAGAAGAAGTCCACTCTTGTTTTTAATGATGGCTAATGGTTTCGATCAGGTTTTCAGTGTGAAGCCTTCCTTAGAGACTCCAAACAGTTTCACAGAGATGTGGAAATATTACAACAGCTGTCACAAACTCGCTTTTATGTTTGAGATGTAGCTAAAGAGTTGTCTGAATCTGTTGCAGCACTTGGCTGTGCGCTTATCTCCTCCCCGATAAATGAAGAGATCAAACTGCATAACCAGGATCCTGGAGGCATAGTTCCATTCATATAATTAAAATAGGTCTAACCACTAACCCTAAATTCCACAGAGATAATAAATATCTTATTAACCAGCCACAAAAAAACTGTAAAAATAAAGTAGTTGATCATTTTGAATATCATGAAGAATATTTACTCTAGTGTTTAGGTTCATTACATGTGTGGAGTATTAGAGACAAAAGATTTCAGCTCTCCAATAAGCATCTCATGTTTAACAATGCTTACAAGTTTGTCAATGTCTCTTTTGTGCACAATCCAGGTGTGTCCAACTTAATCCAGCAGGTGTGTCGCCTCAGCAAGGGACTTCGTCTCCTCAATCTATCAAAGACTTCTCTCACATCCAAAGGTTTGTCTCTATAGATACCTGCTACATACATACATATTAAACTGAGTTGTTACCCAGAGTGCTGGTTCTGGCTGTCGTTGGAGAGGGAGAAGGAGAAATCCAATCACACACCATAGCATCACTTTTTAACCATCGTGTCGCCCTACCATCGTAAAGAAATTTTGATTGAAAAAAGAAAGATGGCAACAAAACATAGAAAAGGCCTTTTGGGGCCCCAATGGGACACCCGATGCCTGTTTTGCCTGATAGTACGGCCGACCTCTGACCAGCATGCAAGTATCTCAGCAAAGCCAGAAGAACATGAGCTGATTGACTTGCAGCTCTTGTTGCTCATATTCTGGGTTCAGGTTTTCAGATAATTCTACTTCTAAGAGCTTTGTCTCTTCTTTTGGCTGTGCCATGACTCCGTATGATGTTTGGTGTTGCAGCATGTCTCCACCCACCTTGTACCCAGAGGAGAATTTAAATATTACATTGACTTGCACAGATTCCCAGAACATCCACTCATATCTGCTGCTGTATGAATAATGTAAGAACACAACATGTGAGAGTCTTTTACACCAAACACTCTTTCTCTTGTCTCTCTTGGGTTTTATTCTCCCCCCCCTGTCTCGTATTCTCAGGCGTGGTGTCCCTCTCTCAGGCTCTATGCTCCACTGATGAATACTCCAACTCTCTCCTGCACCTGGACTTGAGCAAAAACCCCGGGGTCCTCTCGGGGGAGGATGCTTCGGTCAGATCCATCTACAAACGAAGACACACCACTCTTTTTTGCGCCTCTTTTACACCCTAATGTGACGTCTCTCTACTTTTGACTTCTTCTTGCAGAACTTGTATCTGTTCTTGTCTCAGCCCAACTGCCTGGTGCACTTGGATCTGTCAGGCACAGACTGCTCCGTTGACTCTGTGAGTATAAATATCTGGTTATGTTAAGAGGAAACATTTTCTCTGTGTACAGTTCTTAGCTCAGATTAACTCTTTCCAACCCGTCTCTTATGCAGCTATTTGGGGCTCTTCTGAGGGGGTGTTGCGCTGATCTTTCCTTTCTGAATCTTTCCAAAAATACCTTCTCCCACAGGTTAGTCATCTTTGAGATCAATTAAACAGTAAAGACGGCTCCAAATCCAAATCATCTTTCCCATGAAAGTCACATTTTTCTTCTCGCATCATCACTCTGCTTTCATTTTTGTACATCAGAAATGAGCTTTGTGGGTTGGAGTTACGTCAGTGGAACATTGTTTACACATTTCGGGTGTGTCTATTGTTTAAACCTAGAACTCTGCATAGATAAGACTCACAAATATCTAAACAAAGCAATCTGTCATTCCCCCTCTTCTTAAGCTGTATTTCTCATTCTTTATCATTACTCCCAGTGCTGCACTCATATATACGCAGCATGTAAACAGTTCAGCTTCGTCCTGTGTGTGTGTGTGTGTGTGTGTGTGTGTGTGTGTGTGTGTGTGTGTGCTTCTGGGCGTGCACCAACTCTACTCCCTGCATCATGCTCTCACCTGTATGATTCCTCTTTTTTTCTTAAAAACAACAGGAAAGTGAAGGATACATTGCCGTCGTTCCGTCAGTTCTTCAGCTCAGCTTTCAGCCTCACTCATGTCAGCATGGCCTCTATGAAGCTGCCCCCTGATGTTTTGAGGTATTTGACATGTCACCTCTCATTTTCCTATCCAGATCTGCTCTCTTGTCATTCTAACTCTTCAGCAGTAAAAGCAGAGAAATATGCTCCCCTTTTTTCCACCAATCTTTCTTTATCCTTTTCTTGTGTTCACAGAGCTCTCCTGACAGGTTTAATCTCCAATCCTCATATTACTGATCTCCATCTGGACATCAGCGGCTGTGAGGTAAGAGTTCATTTTCACAATCTGTATTTAATTTCATTCTCATGTGGTTAAGCACATTATTACAACAGCAACTCCTGTGAGTCTCCACAGGAGATCAGGCTGGTACTAAATCAGTTAAATCATTGAAGTTGGAAAACGGGCTGCATCGAACAAAAAATAAAGCTCTGCATTTAAAGACAGAAAAAATTAAACTGGGAGCCATCAATATCTGGTGCATACGACGGAGTATTAGGGCCAAGAGAAAAAAACAAAACAAAACAAACACTGGAAAATATATGTCAGTGCCTTAACAGAGAATAAAGTCGAAATGTTGAGAATAAAGTGGAAATGTTGGGAATGATGTTGTCCATGATAGTTTACATTTACAGCAGAGCATCGTAACTGTAACATCATGCAGGGTGTGAACGAGCTCTTGACTTTATACTTCAGAGTGGGGTTTGGTAGTAAGGAAATTCTTTCTCTGTTGGCACACAAACATGGTATTATAATAAGTATTATTATTAGTAGTAGTAAGTAGTATAAGTTAGACCAACACACCAGCAAGTTGTATCAAAATATGCCGTAAAATGGTAGTCCACGGTCGTAGCGATCGTCTTTATTCTGCAGATGGCATAATTCACTTTTATTCCCACCAGGTCGACTTTATTCTCAACATTTTGACTTTATTCTCAACATTTTGACTTTATTCTCAACATTTTGACTTTATTCTCAACATTTCGACTTTATTCTCTGGTAAGGAACTGACATATATTTTCCAGTGTTTGTTTTTTTTTTCTCTTTATTTTTTTTTCTCTTTATTTTTTTTTCTCTTGGCCCTAATACTCCGTCGTAGGTGCATCAGGTGCATAAGACAGCTAAAAATAATATTTAATGTTCAAGCTAAATGTCCAGACCCATCTAAAGACTTTTTTGAACATCTTAGTTTTGTGTACTTGAATTTTCATTATTATTATTATTATTATTATTATTATTATTATTATTATTATTATTATTATTATTATTATTATTATTATTATTATGTTAAAGGGTGGCCTGTTCAGAATGTACCCTGCATCTCGCTCAATGTCAGCTCCCCCCCCCCCCCCCCCACGCGACCCCATTCATGAAATAAGCGGTAGATAATGGAAGGATGGGTAGAACTTAAAGGGTGTTCCTAAAATCCTATTTTTAATTGTTTACAGACCTCCAGGACTCTGTAGAAGTTTTATTGATAAATGGTCTGAATTATTGTGTTATCAAATATCTGTGAATTTTAACATCACATAGATAATGTTGTAACAGATGTAATGCTGGAGAATTTTCATCTTTAACTGGGCGTGTTTAATTTATGGCAACATGCAAAAGTACCAACCAGAGTTTTTCAAGGCCATAGCCCTGTTACCAACAACTATTAGTTGATGTTGATGGACTGTTGGATCATTTAAATGTGAAAATCTTGAATGTAATGGATGATAAACCATGCCAAAATACCAATATGGTTGCAATGTTAAAAAGAGAATGCAGGAAAGCTTTGTTACCACATGACTTAAGTCAAATAGACTTACTGTGTCATTGACTGTGTCAGCAAATAAACACCTAGATGAGAGAAAATGCATCTATCCCTGAAATCCCCATGGTAGCTTAACTTATCTTTAATAATTTTAATTCCATTTGTAATTTCATTGTGATTTTTGCTATTTGTTGTTACTTTTTATCATTTTTTTACACCATCTGCAATGCTTTGAATTTTTTTATGCAGAGTACTTTACCACTTTGAATGGTCTTTTACATGAAATGTACCATATCATAAACTTGGCTTGCCTGAAGAAAAAGGAAGAATATTAGGCTTATATTAACCAGGCAGCCAAGAACATTGTGCTACTATAGATGTTGGGCATGCCTGTGATAAGCTAGCTGGCCAACAAATTGCTAACACATGCTAAGTTCCCTTTGGAACCACCCATTTCTACCCTTTAACTGTTAAACATGGCTAACAACTATAAAACATTTAAAGTAAACTTCAGTTTTTAAATATTAATAAAAATATATTAAAAATTGTCTATGGTAGGTTTTCAATAAAAAAAGTTCCCAATCTTAAATTTAAAAGTAGAACAGCTCCTCCAAATTATCAGTGTCAATATAAGATATAAAATTCTACGCTAACTGTGCAGCGTAACAGTTTCAGTAAGTGATCCCACACAAAGCAACTGTACAGACAGCTTGCAGTGACAAAGAAAGATGTCCATAAATTTGCCCAACTGCGGAGAAAAAAAAGCAATTGCCTTAAGCTAAAGCTAAAATGACTCTGATTCATGCTAATACCCATGTTGGTTTTCCCTTCTGTCTCTTTTAAGCTAAGGTCTGCAGGAGCTGCTGTAATCCAGGAACTCTTCCCCAGGGTCTCGTCCATAGGTACTCTGGATATCTCCGACAACGGTACCAACATACGCTGCAGCACATCCTCCTGACCTTAACTTTTTTCTGTAGTAAGCTATGTGAGAGTTGGTTGCTGATGGATCCTGCCATGCTGAGTCCTGCATATGTTTGCATGTGTGTTAACAGGTCTTGATGCAGACTTACTGACACTACTGCCAGCCCTTTCAAGACATCCTTCCCTGAAGCACCTTCATATGGGCAAGAACTTTAATATAAAAAACAGGTGCCATCCCGTAGCTATTTATGAGTGTACAATATGTGTGTTCGTAAAAAAAACAATGCATGAGGTGTACATCAGCTTGAATAAACTCATCAGTGACCGTATTTCTGTTCTTTGTAAATAAATAAATAAAATGTTTTCTAGCAGCAAGGAATGACTTATAGTCTAATTCAGTCCTGTCTGTTTGTGTCTGCAGAGTTCTGGATGAAGTTCTGCAGAAACTAGTTCAACTCATACAGGAGGAGGACTGTGTGAGTGATGAAAATGGAACTATTATATGTTACTAATTTAGTACTATGACTTCATAAATAAACATAGTTATTTTACTGTGTATAATTACGTTTAGTTCAGTTATTCATTTATAGGTAGATTTGGCAAAGTGTTGTGTTATTTTACCCTTAAAATAGCACTCTGGATTTGTGGACATATGATATTTGCATAATGTTTCCCTTTAGATGTATCGCTATGTTGAATTATTTCTGTTTCTTGGTTAAGATTGTAGGCACAATTTCTACATTGCTACTCACACATGTTACAAATAATTAATGCAAGCAGCATTTAAAGTCATGTTTGTGAGCTGTCACATCACTGTGCAGGAAATTTCACCATTGCGCTGCACTTTATCATCTGCACACACACTTAAAGTTACATAATTTTTTCATATTTGCTACTCCTGCCTCTCCAGGCACTGCAGTCTCTTTCTCTGTCTGATTCACGCTTACGCTCTCGAGGCACCGTACTGGTTAATGCCCTGGGTAGCAACACCTGCCTGAGGAAAGTGGACCTGAGTGGCAACAACATGGATGACATCGGGGCAAAGATGCTCAGTAAGGCCCTGCAGATCAACACTACGCTCAGGTAAAAGGCGGAATGTAGACAATGAGGTTGCTTTTGCATTTTTGCAATATTGTTTGTATCATGTATAATTTACTATCTAATCATGCAGAAGTGTGACGTGGGATCGCAATAACACCTCTGCTGCAGGATTTCTTGATGTGGCTCGAGCCCTTGAGCAGTAAGAACAATCTAACATCATGTCATTTGTACATATGTGTGCTGCAAAGTTTAATGCTAGCTTATATAAATTGTAAAAAATAATTTAAATCTTGCAGTGTTAGGAAAAAATGTTATTTTCCTTTTGCTATCTCAAATTCACCTTAAGAGGTATGATGGCATGGTTAGAGTGGTTAGAGTAAGGTTAGGGTATGTCTTACCAGCTGCATGACACTAGAGGAATATTTTGGGATTAACTCTTTCCAGCAGGGGTGTTAGCCTTTACTTACCTTCAAAACTTTAACCCATTCTTTTTAGTCTGATAATGTCCTTGCAATGACTTAGCCTTTCCCTCCTCTGCTGCTCTCTTATCTCACAGTAATTTCACCTTGCAGTACATGCCTCTGCCCTTAAGTGACATCAGCCAGGCCTACCGCAGCGCCCCTGAAAAGACAGAACAGGCGCTTACAAAGGTTGGTCTCAATGTTGCAAGCATTATCAACAAGATTTACTGAAAATTAGCTGCATACATAAAATGTCTCAGGTTTGCTGACCATCTTGGCTTTGTATCTTTACATTATGTTTTCCATTTAAAGTTGAACCATTTATTTATCAAGGCAAGTTTATTTTTATTGCACCTTTCATGAACAAGGCAATTCTAAGTGCTTTACATATAAACATCCAAAAGTATTACAGATGTTGAAAAGAAGAATAAAAATATACAATAAATAGAATCCATCCATTATCTACCACGCATTCCCTAAATGGGGTCGCAGGGGGGGGGGGGGGGGGTTGGAGCCGACATCTGGCGAGAGGCAGGGCCCACAGAGGACAGGTCGCCAGTCCAATAAATAAAATTGTAAATTAAAATAAAGTCATTAAAATCAAGTTCAGTTAATAGTTACCCTGATGGATTATTTCATAGCTGCACGAGAAAATTTTTTAAAGGTTCCATATTTTGCTATATTTGCTATATTTGTCGTCTCACAGTCTATGCTATGCACGTCTATGACAATAATTTGCATTTTGTAGCATGCACCAAACTATAGTTTTGCCATACCACTCATTTGTTGCTGAGAAATTTCTAGAACTGTGAAGACTGGGTCTGCCTCTCTCCTTTGTGTCTCTTCTGCACCCCTTCCCCTTTGCACTGAGCAGCCAGAGAGGCACTGTGTGTAGTCAGTGTGCAGTTACACGTGTCTGTTCACCAGAGCACAGGAGCAGCCACATGTACACTTCCTGGAGCAGATGGGGTGCTAAAGTTTTCAGGTAGTGGAGGGGTAGTGTCCATCGTGCGACGTCGGCATGGTGATGTTTGCTCTGCTTAAGCTGCACTCTTCTTTTTAAAGTGATAAAACTACAAAAACACATGGATGAAAAATAAAACTACTTCCGGGATCCTTTTAAATTACAATTAACACTAATAAAAGGTTAAAAGCTCATAAAAGTACATTTTGCACTTGTTTGCAGCATAAGATCTAAATGCTGCTTCTCCATGTTTAGTCTGTACTCTGGTCTGGACAAGTCTTTGGATCTAACAGTTCTGATTGGTTTATATTCTCTGAACATATCACAGATGTATTCTGGTCCTAACCCGTTCTGGGATTTATAAACAATCCGCAGGGTTTTAAAATTTATCCTGTGACTGACTGAAAACCAATGTAAAGATGCTAAAACTGGTGTGATGTGTTCAGATCTCTTGGTCCCAGTTATAGCTGTAGTATCAACATCAGAATGACCTGCAGATGTTTTGTACTCTTTTTGGGAAGTCATGTTAGAAGACCATTACAGTAATCCAGTCTACTGGAGATGAAAGCATGAATGAGTTTCTACTGGTCTTTTTAAGAGACTAAACATTTAATTCTGATGACGTTTCTGATGGTAAAAAGCTTCTTAGTGAAGCTTTGATGTGGCTGCTGAAAGGTAGATATGAGTCTATCAGCACTCCAATGTTACAGACTTGATTGTTAGTTTTAAGAGCCCAAGTTTCAGGATGTTTATTGGTGCTGGTCCTCTTCTTTTTGCTACCAAACAGAATTATCTCAGCTTTTTCCGCCAAGGAGGCCGGCGTTTTTCTATCTGTCTGTCAAAAAGTTATGGACGGATTCTCACAAAATTTTCAGGCTGTATCTAGAATGGGAAGAGAAAGGAGTGATTATATTTTGGAGGTGATCTGGATCACCATCTGGTCCCGGATTGTTTTGAAGTATTCTTTATTGAAAGATAGCCACTCACGTAATGGGAGCTGATGCCTCCTATAGACCGTTTCTATCTGCTGTTTTTCACTCACAAACTGATCTACTAACAGTGAGTAAAAGGGTTGGCGTCTTCTAAAGGTGCAAAATTTCGCGTCCTCCACGAGTTAGTATGTTTGCCTCAATGAATATGTAAATTTTGGCGTTCACACGCAATTTTGCGTGGAATGAGAGGAGAACATGTAAATATATGATTTTAGCACACGCAAAGCGATTTATCAAACCTGAAAGTAATTTTGCTGGTAGAAGCTCCGGCTATACTTAGCACGTTTCAAAAGGACGTGCAAATGGGGGCAATACATAATTGCGCACAAATGCCTGCAGTGATTGTTGCAATACGAAGACATAGAAATAATCAAAGATGACGGAGAGAACACATATTTCCTTCTTGTGTTAACATTTTTAGAATGAGAGAGGAAGTAATTATTAAAACATATCGCCTATCCAGCCTTGCTGTTGTGGAGCTGTTGGAGGAACTCAGTGCAGATTTGGAGCCAGAC
>JBAMHX010000016.1:22595911-22606483 GCA_037177515.1 Pseudomugil tenellus
GGTCAGAATGACATCAGTTTAGGAGCCTTATAGTCAAACCTTTTAGCTAGACATTAATTAAGAGCAAGGTAATTAAGCTGATACATGAAATTCCTCTACAACTGTCCCTGCCTTATTATTTAAAAAAGCTTTTAGCTGATATCCTGATATATCTCTGCATGGCGTAAAGTGTGTCCATAAAGTAACAAGGCCTATGCCATCGGAAGTGACGGCTAGCGGTATATCACCTTGCCTCGATCCTCCAGTTCCATAATCCTCAAATAGACACAATACAATAATATAAAGCCGCACATGTTCAGTCACAAACCTCCACCTGGTGTTTAAACTTTGAACCAGGCCGGAAAGACGTCAGGATCCTGATGTCATTTTCACTTGATTTGAGGTCAATTAGACAAATAGTTCCAGAGATTTAAGCAAAAATCAGATTTTTCGTGCATAAAGCGCCACCCAGTGAGGGAACCATAAATCCCAAAATGGTGAAATTCGATACAGATCTTCTCCTTGGGGACCTAAATATGCATACAGAGTGTCCCACTAACACAAAGGATATCCGATGGCGACGGTCATGAGGAAACCATAAAATCCCAACACTCCGCTTTCTGGGATATAATTAGCACTGGCTCCAGGTTTTTGAATAGTTTTGTTTCTATAAATTAGATAAAAGAAAAGTTAATGTGAACTAAGTTTCACAGCTATATTAATATTTAAGTTGTTGAGATTTTTTAAATCATGCCTTATAAAGTTGTCAAGAAATATTTGATTAATTATCCATCTATGTGTGTGACATTAAGAATGACAGTAAAATATTTGCTGATGAAAGATGAAGGAGAAGAATCAGAGTGACTAAGTGAGTGAGGAAAGAGGGAGGGGTGAGGAGGGGGGAGTGAATTAACAGATTTAGTGTCATCTCTCAGTCTGGGAGAGCAGCCAAAGTATCGACCACCTTAATCCTTTCATCCCTCTTCTCCTCCTCCTCATCCTCCCCAATCATGTCTCTGTCTGCTGCCACACCAGATTTCATCTCTGTTCATCTTTTTTTAGATTAAAGTTGTCTAATACTTTGTGTTTGTTCATATGATCAGTGTTGACATCAGATTGCACTCTTGCAGCACATTAAGCTGTCTGGGGAGTTTTCGAGGATTTAAAGAGTTCATTTACTCATATTCAGTGTAGTATTTGTAAATAATTCAAGTGTCTCTAATGTGACCAGAGTTCATTGTGTTTTTCCAAATAAATAATAATCTGGTTTATAGCAAACATCAGATCACACACCTTCATAGCCACCTTTACTTGCAGCAGTGCATAAAGGGAAATCATACAATCAATCATGATAAGCGTGTTCATTGATCTGAGATAGGGATAGACGCTGGAAGCTGGGGTGGGTGAGGTAATAGCAGGAGTACTGACAGCTTATGTGTATATTACAGACGGTTTATGTAGGCATGGGTATCTGTTAATCTGACACTAGTTTCAGGGGGAGAATCAGCGCTAATCCCATGACTAGCCTGATAAGTCCATTCACAATAAGACCCCACATGTGGACAACATGAGTAAACACTCATACACAAGCGTACACACAGACACAAACAACACAGTCATAAGTAAGATGGTCTGGAATAAAAATCAATAAAAGCCAGTAAAAAGCTTAAGAGGTATGAAATGTGTAATCTTTCAACTACACAAGCTCAAAGTCAGATTTAAATGGG
The DNA here is from genome assembly GCA_037177515.1 of Pseudomugil tenellus. Classification (NCBI taxonomy): domain Eukaryota; kingdom Metazoa; phylum Chordata; class Actinopteri; order Atheriniformes; family Pseudomugilidae; genus Pseudomugil; species Pseudomugil tenellus. Next base: position 22,597,618 of record JBAMHX010000016.1, read on the forward strand.
CAATTTCAAGTTTACCAAAAACACTCAGATTAGAAAAGCTTGAAGGAAGTTAAGTGAGAAACATTTTTAAATATAGAATATTTTTTATAATAAAATCTACTACATCTACATCTAATGAAGACATATGTTTTCTGACGGAAAAGAAACTGCACATCCAGGAAGCATCCTGCTGTTATTAAAGCTATTTTTTAAGTAGAAAGCAAAAGGCAATAACCCCAGAAGACAAATAGTGCAAATATTATAAGCAACTTTTGCTGAAAAATTATGATATAACCATAAAACCAAAGATCAGTAATTCAATCATAAAGAAATAAAATTATTTTAGAACAAAGGTTGACATGTAAAAAGTGCTGTATCATAGAATGTGTTATTTTGGGATACAAATCTCATAAATTAAATAAAGCAATCATTCTTGAAGCCTGCTGAAGACCTTAGCTAAAGTTAATTTATTATATCTCTGAACGGGGAGTGTGTGGTATTATGGTTTCATCATGACCACCGCCAGATACCCTTCATGTGGGCATGATAACTTGAACCATCTTCACAACTGGATTTTAACACTCGGTATACATGTTTAGGATCCCAAGGGGACGACCTGTATTGAATTTCACCGTTTTGGGATTTATTGTTTCCTCACCAGATGACGCTTTATGCACGAAGAATCAGATTTTTGCCTATATCTCTGGAACTCTTTACAGTTGTAACTATGTACAAACGTAACACCATCTGGTAGACAAACTAATTATTAGCAATTATAGACCAATAAATATACTCCCTGTTTTTTCAAAGATTATAGAAAAAGGAGTCGCTGAGCAGTTAACAAAACATGTTGAATATGAGCCCCTACTGCATCCTATGCAGTTCGGTTTTCTGAACCAACCACTCTACTAAGACATCATGCAACTTCTTTTTAGAATCTGTCAAATCAAGTCTGAACAGAGGAAAGGTGGTAGGTGCTTTTTTTAGACCTTCATCAGGCTTTCGATACAGTAAATCATCAGGTCCTATTGTCCAAACTGATACAATACAAGTTGTCCATGGATGTCCTCATGTGGTCCAAATCCTATCTGGGTTGATGCTCCCACTGTGTCCACTTAAACAATACAGTTTCTCACTCAGAAGTGTACTCATTTGGGGTATCACAAGGTTGGGTTTTGGGGCGTTTATTGTTCAGTCTGTATATTAATGACCTCCAATCTGTGTGTGACAATGTTGATGTCCAAATGTATGCTGACGACACAGTCATCTACACAGATGGGAAGGATCCTCAACAAGTGGGAGCCAAGTTATCAGTGGCTATGAATAAAACAGCTAAATGGTCAGAGGATTCATGTTTGACATTAAATGTGGGAAAGACAGCCAAAATGTTTTGCTCGATCAAACATTAACACTAAATTTAACCCCCAATATATAACAGATTATAGATGAAGATGAGTTTAGATATCTGAGCATTATTTTAGATTCTACACTACACTGTAAAAAAGGTTGGTCACACATTACAATATAATCTGTCCACATGTAGATATATGAGAAACGTACTGACATCAGAAGGAGCTAAGACATATCTGAATGCAATCATTTTGTCTCATTTATCTTTTGGTATGTCATGTTGGTCACAAGCAAACCAGACGACTGTCAAACCACTGGAAACTCTTTATAAACCAGCACTTAGGATTCTGGATAGAAAAACACGACACTATCACTATTGTCAAATAATTATAAAGTACAACATGTTAAACTTTGACAATATTGTCAAATATGCAAATTTACATCTGCTCTTCAAGATAATTAATAATATGGCACCTCCTCCTATTAAAAAGTTTGTCACGCTAACATCTGAACAAATGAGTAGGATGATCAACAACTGGGCAATGTGTCATTCCAAAAACCAAGACAGCTTCATTTAAAACAGTTCCATTTAAAACAATAACAGAATGGAATAAACGTCCATCAGAAATTAAATTATTCAAAAACATTCTGTACAGAAACAAAAAACATAGTAAATACACAGATATGTCAGCACTAACTGTTGTTTTTCACTTTCCCAGAAACCTGTCACTGTGCACTTTAAACATGGGTGTTTACATGTACTTTTTACTACAGTCATTTTTATTGTTTTATTGTGAAATGTTAAAGTTTTTGTGTCTGTCTTTCTTGCATTGTTTAATATATGTTTATGTGTCTTATTAGTCCAGGGACTGTATATGGAAATTAGTCCTGAGAGCTTTAATCTGGTACTAGACAGTTACTTTTGTGATTAATATTGATGTAAATGGTCCCAGTCAAATGAACTAAACAAACATAAAAAAGACATATAAATCCTGATACTCAGAATACCTTTTTAGGTCCCCAAGGGGACGACTTGTGTCAAATTTCATGATTATTGGATGTATAGTTTCCCCAGCTGTTGGCGCTTTACGCACAAAAAAAAAAAATCAGATTTTTGTCTATATCTCTCTTTTACCAACTATTTGTCTCATTGACCTCAAATCAAGTGCAAATGAAAGGTCGTGACCTCAGGATGCATCCTGTCCAAAGGTTCAAAGTTTCAACACCAGGTGGAGCTTTGTAACTGAACATGTGCAGCTTTATATTATTGTATTGTGTCTATTTAAGGATTGGGGCGTTCGGGGATATACCCTCATCCTTTGCTTCCAACGGCAGGCCGTGTTTATTTTTATGTTCCTAAAATCTGTAATGTTTTTTTTTTGCCTGGTGGATCTGAAATAAGTTAGAATGGTCAAAGTTACACCTCTAATAAATAGAGGAAAAATAAAAACAAACTGAAGAGAAAAGATTTGCTAAAAAACTAACTAGTTTCAAGAAAAATATTCTGTCCCCTATTTGTCCCTGAACAAATGAATATGGGCATTTGGTAACTGCAGATTCTTCTGCACATTTTGTAAAAGCTGAGCAATTTGAAAAATACAGAAAAGATTGTCCTCTATGCCAAATAATATAAAGTACACAATGTTGTGGTAACATGTAGTTATATACTGATGAACTGTTTATGTCCATGGTAACAGCTCACTTAGCTGATATGTCTAAGACTCACCTTCCTAGTGGGATTTTCTACAGTTTGCACACAAATCTATTATTATTTCTTGACTACATTAAAAAAAAAAAAGGTTGTTAGAGTGTTTTATATAAAACATACATACATAAAACAGGCCAACAAAAGATAAATGAAGATAATTTTGCTCAGGAGTTGCATGAAATTTTGAGACATTCGGGACTTTGCTGTTCTGAGCAGTGCTGTCTAAAAAGCTGATTAGGAAACAAAGCAAAGGAAGTAAAGCATACAATTCAACATTAAAGTCTCACAATTACTAAAGGCTATACTTCTGCTGAATATTTACATCTATGGGCACATGCAGTCCAGATATGTTGAGTTTTTAAAGTAGCTACACCCCTTCTGATATTAATAAAACATGCTCTGTTCTAATCTCACTGCACAATAGTGAAAACTAATAATAAGAATGTTTTTGCTTTGTAATTAGACATATTTAAATATAACAAAAAATAAAAATAATCAAACAGAATCCATATTTACTATGTAGGTTGGGGGATTCTATGTGCCCAGCTGATTACCTGAATATACTGAATGAGTAGGTTATTCCATTTTCTCTGACAGAAAACCCATATTTCAACATGACAATGACAGAATTCATCAGGCTCAAAAGAGATGTTCAGGGCGCAGTAGCATCATTTTCCAACACATTGGACTCTACCCTAAACTGCTTTGAGAATCTTTGGGATGTGCTGGAAAAGACTGTGTAGTTGTCAGACTCCAATTATCAAAACTTTGTGACATTACAGATTTGTATCGAAACATTGGCTCAGCAAATGCATGTTGTAAGGGTTAACTAAAAGCTAAAAGCTAAAAGCTAATATTGGTCCTCCAAAATTTTTGAACAAGATCGAGCAACTAGAGTTTAGGGCCATAGTGCTACAAGTTTTGGGGGTTTCCCCTTTGGAAACACATCTGACTTAACTTCATGGGTAATAAACAAACTTGGAAATGCAAAATTCAAATCAGATATCTCAAAATCTGGCAAAATTTTATTTCTGTTGCAAATAACCAAATATGTCACTTTTCTCAATGTGTTCGTGTTATATGCTCAACCTCCTAATATTCAAACTATTTGAGATCATTTTTATGTTTCATCATATGTGATAAGTCTTCCCGAATCCCAGCTTAAAGTGTCTTTCTAAGATAAAAGATGATGATGACATCCAGTCAGGAATTATATCTTCTCACCACTGTGTGTGTGTGTGTGTTAGTGTGTGTGTGTAAATCTGTGTGAAGAGTGAAGAAGACAGAGGGAGGAGGGGGAGGAAGGGGCCCCTTGTGAGGTGAGACGTGTAAGCCTGCTGCTTGTATCAGAGTTAGTTGGGATTAGGACATGTATCTGTGGGATAAACCCAAGTTAGTGGGACCCTGCAAGCCTCCACCTCACACCATCTGTCCAAACAGCGCAGGCCCGTCCTCAGCTCTGTCACTCTCATTCCTTTTGTCCTATCTGCCTTCATTCTCTCAATTACAGCTCATTCTGTTTGTTCAGTTGACATTATTATGTCTTTACTTCTACCCTAAGAAACAAAGTCCAGAATTTCACCCTCACTTTAAGTTTCCACAACTTTGAGGGCTCTTGTCCTCATTTGTACTTAAGAGCCCCTTGAAGGATACATGCTGAAGGATATGAAACCCGGGTTAAGCAGGTGAATGAGGGGTCAGCGTCCCATTCATGGGGTTGTGGGCAATAATGGGAGATGCTCAGGCTTTAAAGGTCAGTTCAGTTAATTTAACAAAACATATTCTTTCATTTATCTCTAATTCTAAGTTTTAAATATATAAATAAAGCCTTGTTATTGAACTTTTGAGTAAAGTGGCACTAGTTTAATGTTTTTTTAAAAGTCATATAGTCATTAAGATGGAAGGTTTCATACAATTTTCATATGTCTATGGCAAATATGGATACAAAACCTTAACTAGAATGTTTTTAATCAAGTCACACCCCTGATAAAAATTACCTTTTAAGGTTAGAAAGCTAAATGAAAAAGATAAAACTGCAGATAGATTAACTGAAATTGCACATACAAAGCTTAAAACGCTGCATTTCAGACTCATTTGATTGAGCAATGACATCTAATCTGGAGCGGTAGCTGCTCGGAGCAAAGAAAAAATGTTCTTTCCTGACATCACATGACATTGAGACTGACTGAAGAGAGTCTGCAGTACAAACAGGATGTAGATGGTGTCGAATTAGCCACCAATAGACGGTGTGCCGGTGAGAAAAACTGTAAAAGTTCTGTTAAGTGTCAAACTGACAGCGAGGTCCTGATCCAAATCCTGATCATTTCTTTTTACACAGAAGTCACCTCCAGTCATCAAAAAACCTTTAGCTCACAAAAGTTGGTGCATTGGCTTCACTTTTCAGACGCAGATTTAGTTTCCATTCTTTACTTTCATTTCATATCTACCAAAAACAGGTTTTCTGAAGTCATGAATGGAAGAATAATAGTATTCTTAACAGTATTTTTTAAATTAATATAACCGCTACTGCTGCTATTATGTGCAGCCATTATTGTAATCACAGTATTGGGTTATTAAAAGTTCTGATTTAGTTGAGTACTTTGAGAAGTGGGACTCAGAAATTCTGTGAAGTTAGTTCATGGGGCCAACCTTAATGTGTCACTCCAGCGCACCGCTGGAGTGATGCTGGAGAGATGGCCGTCTGTTTACTGTGAAGTATGAGGTAAGTTCCTCTGTGTTGCTCCCTCTCTTTGTCCCTCACCCTCATGGGAGGCCCTGTTGGTTTAGCTGCTAAGCTTTCCCTGCAACCAAATGGTGGTCAGATAGAGAGGTTAAAACACAACATAGGAGAAAGAAACAAAAAGAAGTTTTTTTCCTTTTTAAAGGTATTTTTTTTATTTATATGCCTATAAAATGTAGACTTTTCTCTAAATATAGATATATACTAAAATTATATAATTTCTGAATGTAATGAAAAATGACCAAAAATTAAAATTTGTTTGTCACGGTTGTGGATTTTTTCCCCACATGTCAGCATGTCTGTTTGCCTGAAAGGTTTTGTTTACCATCTAAATCAGATTTGTGAAGGCGCTATTAACTCACTGATTCCTTAACGAGACACTATTAATACACAGAGACTTGGGATTAACAAGTTTAGCTTTTAAGGAGCATTGAGAAATGCTTGTTGTGCATTTCTCTGTTAGACAGACTTTGGTGGTCAAAAAAGAAAAAACAGAAAAATAGCTTGATTATTTAAACTATTTTGTACCCCAAGAAAGAGGTCGAGTAGTGTGGAGATAAAGTGGCTGCTAATTTGTGAGAAAATGTTTAATGTCTAATAACCTTTACATTATTACCTTATTTACATTACATTTACATTAATTACTACCTTATAAATGTATTGTAGTAATTATTACTAGAATTTATATTAACGGATAGTACAAATCCATAAATGCCTGAAACATGTGAGACAAAGAACTAACATTTGCTTCTAAAATACATTAAAGAAAAAAACTTTATTTAGAAATAAAATTAATTATCATAAAAAATCAATACAGATATAAAAAATACCAATAAAAAACACAAAATAAACACAAAATTCAAATTGGCTGATGTTAATAGAGATGGGATCACAAAAAGTACAAAATTAGCAGCTCTAATGCTTCCAAATTTTCACCAAAATACCACGTGCACATGATTAAATAAAATGAAATCTACACTAGATTTGGGAAGATATTTGGATGTATGTGCCTACAACCACATATAGTTTTATCATACATTTTAATTTTGAAGTTTTTCAAATATCTAACTGAAAATATCCCATAAAAGTTCTATTATTTGCTATACAAGAAGATACTGATAATGCATTTCTACTTTATTTCTGAATAATTGTGGTAATTTGTAATTTTAAAGACTGATTAAATGAATAGTTAAAACTAGAGATGTCTGATATTAACAGCATACCGATATTATGATCACAATTGGCATTAAAATGTGATATAAAAAATATTGGTGTTGGTTTCTACTTTTTTTATTCAACTTTACTCAGTATGTATAGATTGTATGTAAAATTATTTAGCTGAGTCTCATCTAACTTGAAAAGACAACATATAAGAGATGTTGTGTATGCTTTTCAAGTTATGTTTGTTTTGCACAACTCCAATAAATCCAATAAACGCTCACTTTGTCACCAGGAACAGATTATTGAAATTTGGAGGTCATCCGGGGAGGGGTGTGCAGCTTGGCGGAGGATTGCGCTCTCGGAGTGCTTTTCTTTCTTTGTATTATACGTATCATATTGATTAAAAAAGGGGGGTGAAGATGATGCTATATAGGTTTTTTGTTAAATGTTTTTATTGTTCATGTCGTTTTAGCCATTGTAAGCTCCGACCTGCAATGCATTGTGGTCTACTTTGACTCATCTCATGACCATCGATGCTCACTACTTTTCAAGATGCACTGTAGGTCATTTTGAGTGCACTACTTCTTTCCCAAAATATATTCGGACACCCCTAAAAAATGGCGTATATTACATTACAAATACAGTCATTTAGCAGACACTTTTCTCCAAAGCAACTTACATCTGAGAATAAAAATAACACAAACACTAAATCAAACAGTAGAGACATCATAGATAAGTGCAGTCGAACTGCTGTAGTGTAGTTGGGCACAGGTGTTGCCTGCAGTGCTAGGTGCACTATTTCTTTTTCCCTATGTTCATTAGATCTGAGTTTCTGCATAGAACTATAACAAATTTCTCAAGTTAGTATAATTTCCTATTGATCACAACTAAGTGCAGAAATGTTGGTTAAAGAGCTGCGTCTATAGGACACTATGTAGGACATAGGGGGCTGCAAAGCCTGAATAAATCTTGTTTACCTAAAATGATTTTGTTCCTCTTTTCTTTTGTTTTTTCTTGGGGAATCAAAATATAACAGATATTATAATATCAGATATTAAGCAAGTTGGACAATATCTTGAATATTGGTAGATTAAAAACACCGACTTTATTATTTATAAAAACAAGATCTGATTTCTTTGTTATATCCCGAGGTAGAATTCTGGTCCTATTTGAGTTCACTTGTTTCCTTATAATGAAGAGTTCAAATCAATACTAAGTTGTTCTGATGACCAAATATGTCTTTCCTGACAGGACATCCCTATTTAATCTATTAATCATTTGATATGAAAGGAATCATAACGCCATAATGAGTGGCTAAAGCTATGAACAGCTAACAAGAAAAGGAAGAGCACAGCTTGATTTGGAAGACCTAATGGAGTGGAGTGGCAAAATGCAGAGAAGGTTTGTTAAATGGTGACATGTTAGGTGATTAGGAAAATGACTCAAAAGTCATGGTAACAAGATTTCAAACTAAATCTTTATGAGGGTTTGAGCCAAAATTAGACATTGATATGCACTAGTATTGTCAACATTATTTGTGAAGGAATTTCTTTCTGAATATACAGTAAACTCCCTGATGCAAGGAGCCATTATTAAGACGTCAGCTACAAATGAAACGTAAACACAACATATTTTTTCCACTCAGCAGTGAGGAAATAATCTTTAATCTTTGAATGACAAGCAGAATCTACTTAGTTGGCATAACTTGCTGCGTGTCTGCATATTGTAAGAGTGTCAGAATGATCACGATGAAATATAATATATAAATATATGTCAAATATTCTTGTTTGTGTGTAAGAGATCATTCGCAGTAACAGATGAGACAGATGGGATTGTAGGTGTGAGCAATACAAGAAAAGAAAAGAAAAGAAAAGAAAAGAAAAGAAAAGAAAAGAAAAGAAAAGAAAAGAAAAGAAAAGAAAAGAAAA
>JBAMHX010000016.1:22606583-22616850 GCA_037177515.1 Pseudomugil tenellus
AAAAGAAAAGAAAAGAAAAGAAAAGAAAAGAAAAGAAAAGAAAAGAAAAGAAAAGAAAAGAAAAGAAAAGAAAAGAATCATAATAAAAAGAGAATGACAGACATAAGTGAGAGAGGGAACTAGACGTTGCCAGAGTGTGAACATGCTTGTGAACCATGAGAGAGGGATGAGGGGGGAGACAGAGAGAGGAGGGATTGTTGCAAACAGGGATTTGTAGCAGAGGGGAGAGAAAGAAAGGGGGCAGTGGTACTCAGTGACAGAGCTAATACATTCACACACACACACAGACACACACTCTGTGTTTCCTCTGTGTCTCTTTCCAAACGTGTCAGTCAACCAGTCAGTCGATTATTTGTGTGTGTGTGTCTGGTGGGAATGTTGGGAACTCATAACCATCCTTCATCTCTATGACTGACGGTAGGATCATTTCCTTCACTTTAACTGTCTCTCTCATTTCAGACCTTCATCTCTGTCTGCTTTCATTCTACTTTTTTTTCCTCTCATAAGTGTGTTTTTTGCCGTGACTCTGGTCCAGAGCCAGGCTCAGGCCTTCATAGAGTCCTGTCACTGTTTGCTTTCTTTTACAGTCCATTTTGAGCCGCAGGGGGCAAAACTAATGAGCTGTGCAGCAGAAGCATCAGTTGAAGGTGGATTTTTAATTAGGAGCTGATTTTAATAATAATAATCATCATCATATCTGAAAGCCTGTAATTAGTGTTGGTGAAAAATGCTTTGCTTGTCCGCTGCGTTCTGTGAAGTAATTACCAATGTAGAATAAGTTGGAAAGATTAGACGTTCCATGTCATGAGGACACAGTTGTTTCAGCTTGTGCAGCTTTCTTTGTTTTTTTTTTTTTACTTCTGGGATTAATTTGAACTCGTTTGTACTTTTAAATGACATGCAAGTCTTTCCCACTATGAAAGTTTTGTTATGTAACTTCCAAGTTAACAACAGTTATTACTGAAAATAGATCTGGATTTCCAGCTGTATGAAAATGTTTTGGTTCATTTTGAGAAAGTCTTCAGCTCTGGATTAAAGTCTAAACTTCTTGGTAATTGGATTTAGCCTCCTGAGACTTGTAGATCTTTCTGTCAAAAATGATTAATACTTCCCAAATCGTTTTCCTTTGCCGGTTATAAATTAATTAAAATGATTTACTTCAAATATTTTATGTACTGATGCATGATTTTATATCAAATAAAACACCTGACAGGCCATAGAGGCCAAACTGTTAAAGTACTTTTGAAGTAAATTTCACTTTGAGGTTGACTAATAACACATTATATTCCTTGCTACAAACAGGTTCATGATTTGATGCTTACAGAAATAATGGAAGAAATGAATATTTTATGAACTAATCAACTTGTCAATATACATTTCAAAGCTCTGATATTCAGTACACATGCATGTGTATGGGAGTGTGCATGTGTGTAAACTTCTATACATTTGTGCTTTAAGGGGCTTCTGATCTTATACAAGGCGGTGAGGAAGACAGCTGTATGTGAGGAAACAGTTATATTAAACCTTTAGCAGCTTCACAATGAAGAATGAATGACTCCATTAAAATCTTTTCCCTCCACATTTAAGTCATATCTTTTTTTTTTAACAATGACTTCCATAAGAACTCAACTCAGAGTAGTTGTCACATCCTGGCATTTTTCACACGCACTACTCAATCTCAGTCCAGCGTTTTATATAAAGGACCCAAAATATGGAATAAACTGCTGTATTTCCTCACAGATCTGCCACAAACTCAATTAAAAAAGCTCTAAAAAAAAATTGCTGAGTAAAGAATATTTCCCACATGGACTGTCTTATTAAGTTTCATATTAACCTTTTTATTGGTGAAATGTACTTTTCTTGTAGAGTATAGTGGTTTATATGCTTGTATTGTAAAAATACTGTGGGGGTTGCCACCTTGGGGGTTTTTGGCAACCGCCCATCACATTTTTTGTTTTTAAAACTCTTGTGAAGTATATTCTTTTATATGTGAAAATTGAATAAATCTAAAACTAAAAGAGTGCAAAATCACAAAAAACTACTAGAAGCGATGAAAGATTATGAAACGTCAATCAAACTGAAAAAGAACAATTTTATGAAAAGAATAAAAATAAAAAAATAAAAATAGTTTGTCGCATCCTCACAACTCCCTCCTTATCTGTGTGACAGGCCAGCAGTTTAAGACGAGGCAGAGGCTAAATTAGACTGGAAATAGGAATAAAATATTAGAGAAACTGTTGTTATGGGGGTTAGGAACTGAGTATGTTGGAGGATTGGTTGTTAGGGTTAAAGGTCAGGACAAAAGCATTCTGGATCATCTGGGTCCAAAGTTTAATAAAAGAAGAAAACGTGAAATAAGTTCTTCTGCTATTGGAGCCCAAACAACATTATGATAAGTCTGATTAGCTGTGGTATAATTTACAGCCAACCTTTCTATGTTTCATTATTCTTATAAAATAATACAAATAAGGCTGTGAGCTGTGCCCCCCCGGGACCCCGGAGTAAGCGGTAGATAATGGATGGATGGGCAAATAAGGCTTCTAGACTTTGTTGATTGGTTTCATCTGTTGGCTCCGCATCCAAAACAATCTTTGTTCTTTTAATTTCTTTCTCCAGGACTAAAGACACAACCAGAGGGAAAAGTGGACGTTCGGTTTCTCAAGAAGGAAACAAACAAACCATTTGACATCCTGATCTCACCATCGCTGCTGTCTATGAGCCTCACTCAGCCTAAAGAGGGGGCTTTCCAACAATCCTGACACCAGCAGCAGCATACACCATGTCCTCTCCTTCCCTCCCCATGCCATCTCTGCCCCCCAGCCCTCTGGCCATGGAGTACCTGAATGACTTTGACCTCCTCAAGTTTGAGGTGAAATCTGACACTCCTCCGCTTGCCCCCCCATGCGCATATCCCAAAAATGGCCCCCATGATCCTTCTAGTTCCCCGTACACCAGTCACCCTCCACAGGATTCCAGTTTGAGCTCCAGTCCTTACAATTCGCTGCCACCTTCGCCTACACTCAGCGATGCCCACCCGCCGCCCTCAGGTTCTTCGTCCCTCTCCTCATCCTCCTCCTCCCTCTCCTTCCCCCTCTCCCTTTCCAACAGCTTCACCTCTGGCATCAGCTCTGGCTCCCAGGGCAACATGGAGGGCAGCCCGGCTCACGGAGGCCCTCAGGGTCCCACCCCTGCCTCGCTGGAGGACTTGATCTGGCTGGCGGCGCTGCAGCAACAGTTTGGAGGCGAGGTGACGGGGCCCGCCACACTACTCGGGAGCTTAGGAGTGCCAGAGAGAGGGGACAGAGAGAGGGGGCCGGTGAATGGCTTCCTGGGCTGCGAGGACGCTGTGGAGGCTTTGCTGAACTCAGCTGCTGCAGCCGTCAGCTCTCAGGTGACAATCCCCCCCCCCCTGTTGAAGACTATTTTTCTTTTCTTCCATATTTATACAATGTCTTCATCTCTGTCTTCAGTTCCCAGGTCTTTCTCAAAGTTCGAGCAGTAACCTGGGAGACTCCAGCAGCGACAGCGGGGGGGACATCTCCTGCGCCAAAGCAATAGATATGTGCCATCGCCCACTGGTCTTCCTGTCATCAGCCCCACCCTCGCTCCCCAACACTGCCCCCGCCTCGGGTCCCTACCCACAACCCCTCAGCCCACAGGGTCGCCTTCATCACCAGCATCATCCACACCACCCCATGCACGCCAACCATCACCATCATCACCACCAGCAAATCAGTCAGGTACACATGAATCCAGATTACAGGAGATAAGCTCACGATGATGATGATGATGATGATGATGATGCTCAACAGGTGACTTTGATCAGGAAACAATGAAGATTTTGTGGAGTTGAAGACAGTATTGCACGTGGTTAGAAGGAGAGTGGGTTTGTGCAAAGAAGGATTCGGATTGAGACATTATAACATTGTTAGTGTGCATTTATCTAAAGTAACATTTAAGTCTTGCTTTCAACAAAATAAGAACAAGTAATGATATAAGTTTTGATTTTTTCTTCCAGAGGAACTGGAATACCCTGCACTGAATTTAGCAAATGCTATAAAAATATAATATACAAATATAGTTTCATTGTTCATCAAGCAAGATTTGAATGACACGCTTAATGTTAAAAATATGCACATTTGATATAAGATGATCTACATTATTTAATCTCACACTTAATAGCTGTTGTAATGCAGCTTCCTAACTGTAAAGAGTCGTTGATAAACACCCATTTATTTCTGCTTGCAGAACGCTTAAGTCAGATAGTAATTATTCCTTCTCGGATGTTTAAAAGGGTAAATAACGTTTGTAATCTGTGTTCTGGGTGATCAAGATGTCTGGATGGATCTTTATATAGAGCACAGTGTGAGCTTATGATAATATCTGCTATTATTGCTGCGTGTAATCCTGATAACTGTCACCCACACTTAGTCAGATTACATGACAGATTACAGACATGTGGTGCTGAAATGTGCCCCCTGACACACACACACACAGTTTGACACATCATAGGCACAGTTGTAACATCACAACTCTATATACACATATATAAATCTGAATGTCACTTCACACACACACACACACGACTAAAACACCTCCAGTCTTTTGCTGCATGTCTCATTGCCAATTAACAGTGAGAACGGCGTATTCTCTGTGTGTGTATTCTCCATCTGCTCAGCAGTGTGGGGTGAACGAGCGTTTCTCTGATGAGCAGCTGGTGAGCCTGTCGGTGCGCGAGCTGAACCGACACCTGCGTGGAGTGAGCAAGGATGAGGTGGTGCGGCTGAAGCAGAAACGCCGCACGCTAAAGAACCGTGGCTATGCCCAGTCCTGCCGGTACAAACGTTTGCAGCATCGCCATGCTCTGGAGTCAGAGAAACATGTCCTCACACAACAGGTAACAACACGCAATGTCTGCATTTCCTCTCATCTGATTTATTCATACTTTTGTTACATATTTCATAATTATTTGGAAAGGAGGTAAGGACAGGAAGCCATGCAGTACCTGACATTACTGTTGACACATTGAGTTTACATTCCTGCCAAATTATGTCAAACTAAGGACTAAGGATTTTCCTTTCCCTCCCTTTTCCTTCAGCTGGAACAGTTACAGTGTGAACTGACTAGAGTGCTGAGGGAGAGAGACGCCTACAAGGCTCGCTACGAGAAGCTGCTCAGCTCAAACCACAGCACTGGCACCGACGCCCCCCCATCACGCACCAGCAACCCACCTTCCCCGCCCCCCGATTACTTCCTCTAAGGTTTAAACCACAAAATTAGGAAATAAACAGCCAACGTGGAGCAATAATTGAGAAGTAATCAAACTTGAAGGAAAACAAAGATGTGTATGTGTGTGCACTCGTGCTTGTGTTTGTTGTGAGACAGAAAGGTAAAGAGGTTTTTTTTGGAGCTATGCGACTGTGAAAAACAACCTTTGAAGGCTTGAAGGGGACATGAGTTGATTCATGGGGTTGGACTCAGCCCTACAACGCTTTAAATATGTTAAAAAGACCGAGAGTTCCAATGTTAGTGATATCAATGCAACGATTAAGAAAAACACCAAAAATTCTTTGTTTTGCAATAAAACTATTATAGTCCCTCGCACTTCTGAGCATGTTTTCTATGCAATATTAGACTATATCTGGACTGAAGTCTCCAAATGAGGCTCACTGTAGTTTTTTACTTTCTTTTCTTTCACAATAAGCTGCTAAAGTTGCAAAAGTCTGAGTAGTGCAGTGGTGATATGTGGAGTGGTATGGGCTTGGAGAAAGTGTCCAGGGCATGCAGTTAAATATTTGCCAGCTAATGTTTCACAGTTGCCTACCAAAGAGTTAAAGCTCACCAAAACTTGTTATTCTTTGTAAAATGAATAATCATAGATTGAAGAATGTACAAGGATACCTTTCACAGGGATCTTCCAGTGATTGTGCTAAATGGATAGTCAGGATACTGCTTGTGTTTTAGCAAAGAATCTTTTTTTGCTAGTTGTAAATGGTGACTTTTAGCCAATGGCATAATAGACTTGCTATTTGCTCTCAAATGTGGGTTTTGACATTTGACACAGAGACGTGCAGCTGCTAGTGTGCTTCGGTAAAATGATTGCGATTAGTGAAAGAGGCTGGCAAACTCATCCCAGCAGGAAAAAAGACACAGTTGATTAAAGGAAAAAAGTGTGACATGGTTTGTGTGTTTCTGCCCGGCTGCTAAAGAAGCTTTTACTGGGCAGATTAAACACCTTCTTTCTTCTTTTTTTCTTTTCTATTTTTGGACAATCACCATATCCGATGTAAAATGCAGCACCACAGAGCTGGTCACTGTGGACTTGGGTACTTTGGGCTATCGATGATAAATTGCCACTGTGGGGATGAAATAAAATGCAAAAAGAGAGAAAAAACGTTTCATAACTTTACCGTGAAAAAACTGCCAGATTTCATGCTTTCGAGCTATTTATTTTGTTTGGTTGTAGATTAAACAGATTGTTCTTTTATTTATTCACTTATTTATTCAGTATTTATCATTTATTTATGTTCTGGTTCTAATTATTTTACTGGTTTTATTCCATTAGTGTGTATATTTACTTTCCTACAGTTTACTCTTTTTTCCTATTTGGATTAGAATGAACATTATGATGAAATAATGGCCATTGTCATAGTTTCCTGCTCCTGTTGTAGTGTGGTTTCATATGCCTATGAAATAAACAAAGTTCTTTAACATCTTTGTCATGGGTCACTTGGTTTTTGTGCACCTTTGCACGTACGTTTAACCCCCTTTCCCTCTGTCCACATATCTGAGCATCTCCCATGTTCAGTCTCCTGCAGCCACATGCCCGGCTCCATCCCTCTCTTTATCTGTGCCTCTATAGTGAAGCAGTGACCCTGGGTGTCCGTTGTTTGGGATGACCTCATCTTCAGCTCTGCCTCCCTCTCTGTGTCTCTCGCTCTCTCTCTGGCCTGTATAATAAGAGCAGGATTAGGGCTATAATAGCGCCATGGCTGTTCACTGCCGGAGTCTATTGTGGCTTTGTGTGGGAGGGGCACACCACTGCTTGTGCTCATACTCACATACTGACAAAAAAATACATCCAAATCCACCGTTTAGACAATTGGAAAGAAAATACTTCATTTTACACATGTGAATGAATCTGTTAGGGAAAAGTTTGGTGTCTCTTTGTGTGTGTTGGAGGATGCAGAAGTGTACGGCAGTGTAAGTTTATTGTAGTCTGTTGACAAGCAGACAGACTGTCAAACCACGGTTCTGTGTGTGTGTGTGTGTCAGTATGGTGTGTTGGGCGGGGTGGCATATTTTAATGGAACTATTTAAAAATATTTAACTCAAATGTATCACATTTTCTCAACTAACACTGGGATGAAGGATGCTAGTACTACACTGCCCCCTAGAGGCCATGTTCTGCATGTCTCCATCTCCATCCTCGTGACATTCAGCATCTTTCTACAGCACTAGTCCCCGCTGTCTGCCTGCATCAGTGCTCTACTTTTAATGCTAAGCTGTGTCTACATACAGGAAGTGAGTCCTCGTGTCTTTCAATCTCTTTTTTTCCCCCCAAAAAAATAAAAAACGTATCTCAATAGCATTTAGGTGTGAAATCAGTGAGTCAAACAGCTGGGACTCTGAAGTGATGAATGATTGTGCTGACTGCAGAGCTGGACTTGGGCCCTAACCGGATGACACAGAGTAGGAGAGAGAAAGAATCAGAAAGCACTCAAGCAAAGAGAGAGAGAGAGAAAGAGGTGGAGAGCACGACTGAAAGAGAGAAGAGAGAGTGCGCGAGGGACAGACACCGTCCTCACTCTGTAGTTGCGGACAGACACCTGACAGGTGAGAGACGCATCAGGCACATAAAGTGAGTAGGGTGGATTTAAGGAGAGCAGTCTTCCTGTATTCTGTGTGCTGGACGCTTTTTTGGCAATGATTGATTTTAGTTTGCAGATGCCGACAGATGTGCCCGAAGAAAGGCTCGGCAAAGAGGAGAACAAGGTAAGGGGACATAAAGGGGGCTGTAGAAAAGTCTAATAGTAATCATATCTGCAGCATTGCTGTAGGTTTTTTGGCATATGTGTGCATGAATGTGTGTGTTGTAGGTGGGTGGTGATGCATGATGTGGGTGTCTTGCATTACAAAATACTAGAGCTGGAGTTTCTTACAGATTAAAAAAGAATCTAAGTATCTTTTGGGTATTGGTTAAAGTGTCGTGTAACAAAATTAGTGTTGTCAGAGTGGGTTCCGAAAAATGTTATATAAGGGAGCTTTAAAGCCTCTTCTTGCTGCTCCCGTTAGAACAGATTGATCAAAATATTAGTGTGTGTGTAATATTGAACATTTTCAAATACTTTAAACCATTTAAAGATATTAGTCTTGAATTACACTTTGTATAAAATGAGGTTTATGTTTACCAGGTTCTCAGTTGTCTTCAGTGCACCAACAAACTTTGGTGACTTTAATAGGCCGCTGCAGGAAGTATGAATTCACATTAATGTGTTATTAATGTGTTCACATTAATGTGTTATAGTAGGTATGTATAGTCTACTTAATGCTAGCATAATTATACTTTATTTTTAATAGAAATCTATACAAATCAGTGGCTGTAACGCTGACAGGACATTCTGTAGAGTTAAACTCGCATGTTTCTTGTGTTTATTTTGTTATTCAGTGGACTTGATGTTTATTGATGATTAACCATTACCTGTAATTTGTGATTATACTAGTTGACTGTTTCTGGTATTACCTCAGATTACTTTCAAACCTGACCAGCAATTAATGTTATCTCATAGTGAATCCATTTTTTTAAATCAGCCTTATTAAAATGCTAGTTTAACTTAACCCTTTCAAGCCATGACCTAAGATCATCACGACAGAAAAGTCATATTTTTAACATCAGAAGTCTTCACTTTAGTAAAATCTGAAAAATTAACCTTTTATTTTTGGGGGGTATTTTTACTATTTATTACCATATGAATTGATTCTACCCATCGCTGTTGCTGGGGACTTGGATAGGACTGAAAGATTGGACTAAAAATGATTTTGGTCCAATCTTCTGCTTTCTGGTGTTCACCAGGGGGCAGGAGACCAGTATCATATGGTGTAAAACTGGGTTGATGGAAAATGTTTCCCAATCTATCAAATATGTTTGGCTTTATAGGATTCATTTCAAACATTGATTTCTTAATCCTCAAAGCTGAAAACAGCCACAAGAATTTGGGCATTGACATTTTTTCCTTTAAACATCCTAAAAATAACAATTAGCACAAGTAAAACACAACTACAGTTACTAAAACCAAGTTATCTTAACAACTGGCACAGACCCAGATGTGCTGTGTATTCTATTCAGCATCCTGCTGAATGCTCTTTAAAGAATAACTTCCACATGCTTATCTGCCATTTATAAGGTAAATAAAGTGAACAAAAACCTTATTTGTGATTCGCTTTGCTTAACATTTACTTCATTTAATGTGTGAATCACACATATTTTTTAAATGTGGTATGATCTGGTATCATATTAAAATAATCATCTTTGTGTCTCAACTATAATTTAATTTAGAGTTTTGAAAAACACATCGTGTAGAAAAGTGGCTTTTAAAGTTCCACAGTGATGAGACAGTCTGTATTCTTCTTTCTAGTATGAGAGTATGACTCTGTCCAGCACCCCGACAGTTCGCAGAGGAAGCACTCCTCTGCCGATAAAACACCAACTCAGGCGAGAAGAAGCTGTCCATGAGGACAATGACTGGACATCAGGAGCCGCTGGACCTTCGGTCTCTCCGCAGGGTTTCAGCTCCATCTTGGATGCCCCCGTGATTGTGGCAGTAGAAGGCAGACCAGACGGGCCATTAAGAATCGCCCTGTTAGGGCAGAACGGTGTGGGGAAATCCTCTCTAGCCATCGCTCTTGCCGGGGACTTGGATAGGACTGCATCTGTGGATTCTGACGGTACAAAAGCAGAATAGAATAGATGCAGAGGGAATGTGGGGTGTATGTCGCCATTGTGCTGCATAAAAGCATTCATCTCCCACCTGAGACCTGTCTGCTCCTGTCCTTGTCCTTAGGGGAGGGTTATGTTTCCACAGTCACTGTGGATGATGAGGAGAGCACCATCATTATCTATGACAACTGGAGACAGGTAAGTCAAACAACACTCTCCCTGCTCTGCTCCCTCGTTAGTGTGCAGCTGTTCACTGTGTGCTCAGTGACTTTTTCTCCAGTTTCACGGTGCGATATTTATACATTTAAAAACATATATAATACATATATA
>JBAMHX010000016.1:22617023-22629242 GCA_037177515.1 Pseudomugil tenellus
ATAATACTTATATATACATATATATTCCTAAATCCATATATAATCAATTAATCCCATCTAAACACACATTTGTAACCATGACAATGTAACCAGTATGTTGCCCCGTAAAAGTGGTAAAACGAGAAGAGAAAATGAAACATTACAGATTCTTTCTCCGCATTGTCTGACAGCAAAGAGAAACACTGACAGAAAGGAAATGTGCTGCATGTGCATCTCTTTGGCAGAACTCACTACATTTCCTTTCACGCTTCTTCCTCTTGAGCATAGTTGAGCATTTGTGTGGATGCGAGGCCCCCGTGGAGTGGGTGGGCCACATGACTTATATATGTGTTAAAGATTCAGGTGAATATGGAAAAATGACTCAAACAGTCATTTTTGTAGTGATTGTTAAATGTGACTCTTGGTTCTACAAACAGTATTTGATGAGGTACCATGAGGAGTTTACTCATTTGATTCAGAGTTCATGTCTCTGCTCAGTCAGCATATAAACGAAT
Organism: Pseudomugil tenellus; assembly: GCA_037177515.1. Classification (NCBI taxonomy): domain Eukaryota; kingdom Metazoa; phylum Chordata; class Actinopteri; order Atheriniformes; family Pseudomugilidae; genus Pseudomugil; species Pseudomugil tenellus. The sequence continues at coordinate 22,617,518 of JBAMHX010000016.1, forward strand.
GGATAAAAAGTCAGTGGATGATACTACCAACAGAAGGCCGGCTCGTGTTTAATCTGTTTTCTAAGAAGGATTCTTCGGGACTATATATTTATGCTCAGTTATTTTTAGAAGTTGGCTTCGTAAGGGTGATGGTGTGTGTGTGTGTGTGTGTGTGTGTGTGCTGCACTTATGTTACCTACAGCTGTGTTTTCTCATTTTCAGAAGTTTAGATCAAGAAATGTTCGACTTGCTTCAACTATTATTTTCTAGGAGAGTGACGCGTTTTGCTTTTCCAAAAAGCTTTTCGTTCCTGAGAACATCACCATGTCACTCCTCATGATCTGCTTATCTTTACACATTTTATGGTCATTCAGGGTATTTCACACTCATTTGTCTGCTCACATAGTTATCATGTTTTGGCCCACAGGACCTGTCATCCCTCCAGTGTGAGGTGTGTGTCCTGGTGTTTTCGGTCACTGACAGGCGCAGTTTCCACCGCACCGCTCAACTCCGACTCCTCCTGAGAGAGAATCAGCCCCAGACTCCCATAATCCTTGTTGGTAATAAGAGCGATCTCGTTCGCACGCGTGAGGTCACATTTCAAGGTGAGATGAGGTTTCTTCATTTTCCCTTTTCTCACACTTATTTTGTTTCTTTTTTGTGATGCTGCTTTCAGCTCTTTTTCTCTCAGTAAACACTATCGTAAATGAAAATTGCAACATGGGAGTATGAAGAGTGCCACAATTACAGTTCAAGCTGGAGAGTGTTCATTGTGACTGCAATGTCTCTCCACAGTCAGAGTTTTCACAGCATCCAGAATGTGTAACAGAGTGTACATGTGGTGTTTTATTATTTCCTGGATCTCTAAGGTATTTTAGAGTGATTGTGATGTATTGTCAGTGCCTTATTTAGGTGAGCGAATGTCCATCTGAATGCAGATTTGCATTAAATGGATGTGACATTTCCCTTTAAGTGAATGAATATGAAAACAACTGCAGACTGAATTTCAACATAAGCCGCTTTAGGCTCAGCTGGCACACACCCCATCCACCCACTCTACTTCTTTTTCATTCAGTTGTGTACTTGTGTATATACACAGCTCTTTTTCTCAAAATCGTGACATCTTTTTATACCAAGCATCTTATGTGCTGGCTGACTCTGGTGGCAGTGTTTCTATCCTGTCGCTCTCATATATATATAATCATGTGGAGGTATTTGTCCACTACATCTTTAACAGATTGGTTTCCCTCTTAATATTGCTACATGAAACTACCATGATGCTTTTTTGAAGCCTGTTACTGACTCGTGTAGTTTCAGCAGTTTTTTTTTTGTTAGCATTACACAACTTTTTTTAAAAAAAATGTGTGAATCTTCAAATAGTGTGTTATCTGTTGTTTTTGGACCATGTTTAAGTTCTCAATGACTCCACATATCTAAACTTACAGTTGTGACATTTTATTCATCCCCATCTCATTAACTCCTCCACCAGAAGCCATGTCCAGCGCTGCCCTCTTCAACTGTCTGTATCTGGAGATCTCCGCCTCTCTGGATCATCGTACGGCAGAGCTCCTGGAGTGTGCAGTACGACTAGCCAGGGGTCAGGCCCCGTGGCCTCCGGGGACCAGTGCAGAGGATATGAGTGGAGCGGGCCAACGTGAAAGCATCACCTCACGTGCCAAACGTTTCCTGTCAAGCTTGGTGCCTCGGCACCCACGGGATCGAGAAGTAAGCAAGTTCCTGAGGCAGAAGTCCCGCTCGTGTCATGACCTGGGAGCACTGTGATGGTGCAGAGCAAGAAGCTAAAGCTGACATTGTTACAGACATAGCTTGAGGTGATGTAGTATAGCAACAGAGAGGAAGAGGGAGGGAAACAGCACAGTAGACTACAGAGGCGGTTGTCAGTGACAAAAGAGGTGTGAAGATGAGTTTTAACAGGATGTTATTCCTCTATGTTGTTAGATAATTATGCACAGAGAGAAAAGACAACAAGTTAGCGATTTATCTCTACGATGATACAATAATTCTGTACACCAGACCAAACTCAAAACAGAGAAGATTGTTACTGTTGTTAAAACATGTAAATAACCTGTTGAAGTGATTCTTATTTGTCACCCTCAAAGTTTTGCCAACTAAACAAATAGCTTTTTGAGTCCTGAAAATTGTGTTTCATACTAGCCTTGACCTATGTGAATATACACTTTTTCATAGTTTGCTATGAGCTTTAGGAGGAAAATGAGTTATTCAACAAAAACACAAGGATAAGGTCATGACTGTGTATACTCCCAGCTTTAGTGGGTTGCAAATGGCCGTATTTATTTTATTTAAGTTAGTATGGTTTCTATGACGATGGTAAGCTGTGAAGTAATGAAAGTCTGAAAAACAGATGAGAGACCTCCGGAGCTCAGTTTGGCAATAGCAATGCAACAACACGTCCTACTCCACTTTAGAAAGGAGCTTAGTCTCCCAACACATTCCTCTGGAATAGCTGTGGCAATGGGAACAGAAAGCTAAAGTCAAAAGTCCGTTTTTTTGTCCCTGTTTAAAATAATTTCTCGCTGTTTCACAAATCTGATTATTTATTTATGTTTGTATATTTTTTTGACAATAGTAAGCCATGAATAAATCCAAATATGGGAAGAAGTGAAGAAAATAAGAGACCTTCAGAGCTCAGTATGGCAATAAGAGAGGAAAAGGCAGCTTATTGTATAAACTGATTGTTGCCATGTTACTGTTGTCAAGGTAACCCGGAGTCATGGAGACTTACACAGTATGTCCATTTCAGCTCTGTGGCTTTAATTCGGCTCTTTCTGCTCTTATCAAGTAGGAGATACAGAAGCTGATTGTTGCTCAGTAAGTAAAACATTTTAGCATAAAATTGTTCTGAATTTTCTGGATCAAATCTCAGCCTCCATGCACTCATCAGTAACACTTTCTACCCACAGCACTTCCATCTTTCAAGTGCCACCCACATGCGAGTGAAGATGTAACATTTGTCATTATATCCATCATTTCTTATGAAAGGGGGAAGCTATGCTGTCATAAAAACAAATGAAATGGTGACAATACTCTGACTCATTCCCTTGGCTGCAAACTACTGGAAAAAAATGAAAGGTAAAGATTTTGCATTGGAGCCTCAGAAGCTCTCTCTTGTGGCCAATCTGACAACCTGCAACTGATACAGCCAAGAGTCAAGTCTGTGAAAATGAATCATATGGACACAGCGAGTGACCGATAAATGGGCCAAGTTTAAGTCTGGTTCTTCATGTGCCAGGTCTAAAAACTGTATGAAACTATTTCTAATCCAACTTTCTTCAGAAACATTATTCCCAAGAGGAAAACATTTTAGTGGATGTTGCAACTCTGAGAAACTGCATCACACTCTGAAGGTCCAACACAAACCACATGCCTGGGTTATCATGTTATATGTTAAAGTTCACGAATGTACATGTGGATCAAGTTCTGTTTGTTTAGTAGGATTATTAACGCTGCCATGTTTTTAGGATAAGTCTGCAGAGCTTCGCTTTCCATGTGAAGAAATCACAAGAATGTGGACAGGCAAGACCAAAGTGCACGTTTGACAAGAATGTGCATCATCATGTTTAGTTTGTGCAAACAGGACCTTTGCAGTCCCTGAGTGGACCAGAAACTTGTTCTGGAGTCAAACGTGAGGCCATTTGTATGAAACTGGGTCAAACCGGAGGAAACGATCCGAAACACAACAGCAAATCTACAGCAGAACGGCTGAAAATGAAAATAAAGGCATTACAATGATCCAAAGTTCAGACTGAGATGCATTGATGGGACCTCTGCAAAACAAATTCTACACAACTCAATGAACGGATTGTGTAGTTTGCCACAGTGCTTCTGCATTTCTGCCCTTTAAATGATGTTTTGTGTTTATTTTCATCCAAGATTCACCTCATTCTAAGACCTATTGAAGAACAAAATTATGTCCATTTCTGCAGCAGAATTTAAATGTAAATGGAGAAATATTATGATATGATAAAAAAAAAAACAACTATCATCTACAAAATGAATATAACCTTTAAAATGATTCATTTCAAGGCGTTTAAGAATCGATGCTGGTGTCCTCTTCACAAGGAAATCCTAAACGATGAGTACTCAGCAACCATAAATATCAGGACAATATGCCCTGAATTTTCCTTTCTTATATGAAATTTAACATAAAATACAGGGGAGTAAAAATAAGGCTACTGATGACCCTTATACCTGCTTTAAAAATCATCTGTAATAACAGCCGTTCAATACCATCAAAACAAGCAGACACAAAAATAAATCATCTCTCTTTTAATGATTAGCATGTGAGAAACCTGTTTAATAGGTAAACAAAGACATGATACTGAGGACATGGGGCTCAAACTGGCCTTTAGAGGCTGCAGGCCTGTAATTTTTGGTCCGCCAGCTTTAGAGCCACCCACGTATTGAGCATGGAGGCCCTCAGTTTGGACCACACCAAGTGGTCGGTCAAACCAAAGATCTGCGCCGCAAACTTAGCCGCAGCATCGGGAGACAGAACTGTGGAGCAGCCGAGGCCTGCAAAAGAAAAGGATATACGGAGAACTTAGCTCGTATGGGGAAAAAGTCCGAAGCAGAAAAGGAGCTTGGCTTACCACTTGGCATTCGGAGGGAAGACCAGACATCTTGAGCCCCCCAGTCTGGAGTAAGAGGAGGGCAGTTGATAACCGGATATGCTGTGTTTCCAGACATGACTGGCCCCAGACCATTACTTCTGCCGGCGACAGCCACAAATACAGTCGGGATGCCATCACCTGCAAAAAGCATGGCTGAGTTATTCTGCGACGACCTTCCGAGACGTTTAGCGTTTGCGAAACATTAATACACACCTTCATACTCCGCTTTAATGCGGAGAGTCTCATCTGGGCCCTTATGCGCCGAAGTCACCCTGAGGACACAGCGGATTCCGTAGGAGGTACAGGCCGTCCTGATTTTTTCACAGTGGGCCACGTCTGAGACGGAGCCCATCAGAACCACCACCCTGCTACTGGTCTGGGGCTCCAGCAGCAGCTACAGACAGCAGGGAAACCATTAGCGTCATACTACTCCCAGTTTGTAAGCTTTCAGCAGCACTGCTTTAGATTAGAGACGCAATTTTAGTTTTATTCCACTAAAACATGATCTAATCAGAGATTAGAATACTGGTTCAGCACACCTGGACCCTTTCAGAAACCCACTCAAAGTTTCTCTTCACCATCTGCATTGCCTCTGGAGTAACTTCCTTCAGATCTCGGTAGACCTGGGAAAAACGTTTTAACATAAGCACTCACAAAATAATTAAAAAAGTCTTTCAATCCAGCAGAAAGAATGTGAAATGCTGACTTGTTTGTCCTTCTGCTGACTCCGATCGCCAGCAGGCCACAGTCTCCATGAATCATTGTCAATCACATCAGCAAGGAGGACCTCTTGTGTTTTCACATTTACACCAAACTCAATCTACACAGAAAAAACAAAGAAGAAGTGAAAGAACTAAAGAGAAAAACACCAGTAGAGGGTGATGTTGCTCCGCAGACCTTCATGTCCACCAGGGTGCAGTTCTGGGTGGCCCAGGCTCTCTCCAGAATCTCAAAAATGGCCACAGTGCTGCGATTCATGATGTCTACCTCACACTGACCAATACTGAGCCCTGCCAGGCAGAATTTGGCCTCCAACAGCTGCTCCTCTGACCACTGCGGATCATTGTTGGCATCGTCCTGAAAATCAGAAATGCTGAAGAGTCTGCAGACACTTTTAGACTGAAACACATACTGCAAGCCAATAAGGGGAGCCTTCACTTACTTTAAAGAACATCTCCATCTTCAAGGGGCTGAAGCGGTAGCCTTCTTTCACACCTGGATTCCTCTTGAGAAAGGAACCAGTTGCCACCCTGCGACAAACCCACTCGATGGGGATCATCTCACAGTGGGCTGCGATGAACGCAGTGTCCGAGTGCTGCTTCACAAACGCAGTCTTAATGCCTGGAAAGCAAAAGCAGATGTTTAAATAACAATTCTCCAACCCTGCAGTGCAAATGTCAATGCTGGTTAACTGGGATGGTCACGCTTTGGTAAGTTATGAGCGTCACACTGAAAGTCACAAGATAACAAATGCAACTTGTCCGACAAAGAAAACTCACATGTGACACATCGCTGCAAATTACACAATTAGTTGAGAATAAAATCAAGGTATAAACGCGGGTCATGCTTCCACATCTGGCATCACTTCACAGATTTAAATGCCAGTTATTCAAATGGAAAACTTGTTATATTGCATCTGTTACAGAAAAGAAATAAGTCCAAGGATGTCTTAGAGCTTTTGTCATCCCAGTGATCTTATTTTTAGGGTCAGTTCAGCTTCCTGACAAAACACCAACACAACTTCATACAAATAAACCAGAATCGGTTTGATTGAGTCGGGACTGAGCAGTGTGGTAAAGTGGCCTCAGGGTGAGTATCTGTCCCGGCCTGGAACCTGCTGCAACATGTGCATTGGTTGGTTTTCAGTGAAAGCTCACCAGACTCCTGGAGCAGTCTGAACACGCAGCTCGTGGTTTTGTTGGCGATGGCAGCTTTTCCCTCCATCTCATCTTTCCTCACAGCATTCCCAGCAGTGATCTGGTCTTTGGATTGGACCAGAACCAGTCCGGGTTGGTCGACGAGCTCAAAAATCTGCTTCGTCTTTCCCTCATTGAGCTTCTGGCCAATGTTTAGGTCTGTTAACAGAAATGCGCACAAACACAACGCAAAAAGTTACGTACAATGGGTGCTGTGTTCGGCCTGAACGTGTCCTACCTACCTGAAATGGAGGCCATGGTCCGAGCAGAACGGGCACAGTCCTGGAAGAAAAAGCAAAAAGCTTCTCAAGTTGTTGAAAGAAGCAAGAGAAGGCGCGCAGGCATGCATGCAGAACAGGAGCGAAGCTCGGAACTTACGTTCGAGAGCAGCCAATCACGTCCCTCTAATAATTGACCCAACCAATCACAGCAGCGCAATGCTAACCACGTGACCAGAAGATGCTCCAGCATTAAATATTAACGGGAGAAACTTTTCAGTGCGAGTATCTACTCTGATGAGAGGATGTTTTTATCAAAAGATCCAATCAGCCCTCAGCAGGACGTCTCTTATCCGGATCGATACATTTAGCAACAGCCGCAAAAACACGTGTCTCCATAGCAACTCATCTGATCAAAGCCGTTTGGATTTAATCTACTTTATGGTGGCGTCTCTTCTGTTTAAAGTGCATCGAAGCGCGTGTTTTTGCGATTAAACCACTTTTTCAGACTTGTTGGGCAACTAAACGGTGTCAGCTGACTGTTGTAGCCACGTTGTACAGACAGCCACGTGTTCGCTCAATACGGCTGCGGTTTGCAACGCACGCAAACACGCGGAGTGCGGGTTAACGGGGAGCCGCAGGGCGGGGGGGTCACATGGAGTTTGAGGAGTCCGGCATCGGGGAGGAGTGCGGGGTGTTTGGCTGTGTTGCTGCCGGAGAGTGGCCCACACAGCTGGAGGTGGCTCAGGTCCTCACCCTGGGTCTGGTGGCCTTACAGCACAGGTAAGACACACAAGGTGGGTGTGGGGGGGGGGGGGCAGGTAGGGGTGTGTCTCAGCAGGAATCTGGCGATACTATGTGTATTACAATATTTTGTGCTGACAAATGTAATTTTTTTTACTAGAATTTAATAAAAAGTAGAATAGAAAGAAACTTCAGAGCCTTGTAAATGCTCAACTTACTGAAAAAAAACTGGGGGGGGGGGGTCTATTTTTCTAAAATAGAAAAAAAAAACATTTAAAAAACACTCTTTGTGTACAAGGTGAATAAAGAAATTATAATCTGCCTCATAAATAAAAACAGTTCTTTTGCGTATCGATACATTGTCTCTTTAAAATATTGCGATATAACGATATATTTCCTTACAGCCCTCGTAGGAGAAACATGTCAAAATGTTTAAGTGAGCTTCAGCAAAATTCCTGAATAATTTGACTTATATGGATAAAATTCATGTACTTCATAAAACTCCAAACCTGAAATGTAACTGTGATGCTCAAAGGAGAAATGATTTAATAAAATAAATAAATAAAAGCCACTTGAAATCTTCCACAATTCCCGCTTATTAACCATTTGAGCGGGTGCAGAATAAAGATCGGAACTGGTCATAATGGTCATAATTCCAACACAGTCCCACTTAAAATATGTTCAACGTTTTCTTTTGTTTGTTTTTCATGTGAAAAAAATCCTGAAGACAAAGAATATGTGGTGTTTCTCATGTAGTCAGCTCAAAAACCTGATTTACATCGTGTTGGAGTGTGTGTGAGTGTGTGTAGCCGTCAGTAGAAGGTACCTGTCTTTGTGACGACGGGTTGGGATGAGCCATTGAACAGACAGATTTGATCTTTATTATGGGGATGTGCTCCTGCTCCTCTTTGCACGGGGCCTCCACTTTATCAGCGTTGTGTTTTTTTGCTGGTGTGTGAAGTGTTTGGTCTAAAAAGGAAAAAGCAAAGTTAGAAACTTTAGTGTTGACAGTAATGAGAAGACGGAGACTGATTGCACGGCGTCCTTTGTTCCTGCTTTATCTGTAATTTCATTACGGGCTCCGTGGCCAGTCATGGGACCGAGCAGCGGAGCTTCGCTCGTTTGGCATCATGTGATTTACAAAATGATGAGACAGTTAAATGTCAAACCTTGATCCAGAGTTTTCCTCTTCATTCCTCTGTTTGCGGAGGTGTCTTCTCTTTCAGACATGCCTGCAAACCGCATGCAAAACAAGATAAGCGATTAGCAACAACATTCATTTATTTTAGAAGTTTAAAAAGTTAAACTATAACTTATTTAACGTAAACAAAATGCAGTCATTTTAGGGTTAAAATTCAGCCATATTTGGGTTTTTATTCTGAGTTTCTTCTTTTACAGGTTAAATGAGCTGCTTTTGAAAAATAATCCAGATTGTTTTCTGAGTTTTTGGCTTTTATCTGTTGTGACTGATCGCAGAAACAAGGATGATTTTCAGCTCACTCATCAGTCCTTGGTGCTGATCCAGACGGTTGTCCTTGCCTGCATGCGGCTTTGGATTGTTGCTGTTTGATGCCACATCCGTCGCTACAGAAGACACCGAATCCGAGCTGCACGTCCTCTCATCCATGTCTTCCACAGCTCCGGTCACGCTGTTTGTTTTCGGCAGGTAGACATCGTCACGGTTTTCCTCGGAAGCACCTGAATGGGCGGCTCCATCATGCGTTGCCCCGTTGCTAGCGTGACGCATAATGGCTTCCACTTCATCGTAGAACCTCATGAGGCGTCTGGGGTCGGCCTCGTCAGCCTTCCCCCTTTGTAAGGAGCGGTAAAGGTACTTGAGGTTCTTGTACTTGGTGTGGCACTGTTTCCAGTCGCGCTCAATGCCTCGTTGCTTCAACCTGTTGGAGATCTGCACAAAGATGTCCCTCTTTCTGGTGGAGCTCTCCAGTTGCTTGCATATGCGCTCGTCGGACCAGACCTGTATCAGAGCTCGTACTTCCTGGTCACTCCAGTTTCGACCCGTGTCTGAAACGGCGAGCATGTGGAAATGATCCGAGCTGCATGAGTCCGTATGCGTTAAATGAGCCTCTGGAATAAATGAGAGTCTGTGTTACGGGAAATGCTGCGTTGTAGAGATTTGGCAGATATACGCCGTCATACCTGTTCCTCTCCACTGTGCTTCTATGTCTCCATCAATGTCGTACTCATCACTGTGGTCATCTGGAAAGGAAATAGAACATGAACGTCTTGATTTTAAAGCTGCTAAATGCTCCTGTATACTCACCATCATCAATTTCTATGACGATCTCATTGTCTGAGGTGTTGCCTGCTTGTGTTTGTTGCCCCCCTGCTCCTGTTTCTCCGTTATACAGCTTCTTCTGCATCTCCACTGTCCCGTTTTCCAGTCCCTGGTCAAGCAGGATGGCTTCCACCTCTTCAAAAAACTTCATGTACTTCCCTGGGCTCGCCGCGCTGCCTCCTCCAGTCACATGGGCGCTTTTAGCCGTCTTGTAGTCGTATTTCAGGTTCTTGTATTTGGTTCGACACTGTTTCCAGTTGCGCACCACCCCGAACTTTCTTTGCATCTGCCGGGCCATTTCCTGGAAGATGCACTTGTTGCGCAGCGTGCTCTTCAGGCGTTCGCGAATGCTCCTGTCGGCCCAGACGCACAACAGTGCGCGCACTTCATCATCCGTCCAGTGTCGCCCTCCTTCTTCCGCCACATTGGGAGTGAAAGGAAGAGTCGGATGCATTCGGCTCTTGACTCCTGCAGATATACACGCGGTTACGTTTCTTACGCTGCTTTTAGAGAACGCAGGAAAAACTAGTGGAGCTAAAAGACTTGTTGGTCTTTTTTTCAGCTTACGATAAGTTGCATGTTATTAGTAGCACAGTTTGTGCCAACCCACATTTACCTTCATGCATTGACATTGAGGAAGAGTAGATTCCTCTTTGATTGCCCGCATCTTCCTCCCAGCCCTCCACCGGCCTTCCATCCGCTCCCGGGCCGTAGTTTGCGGATGTTCCTACTGCTGCGTCAGACTTCCGGCTCTGAAGTCCCAGGCTTCTGCTCTTGGCCTGACACTCCCGCCAGCTGCGCACAACACTGAGCCGCCTCAGACGCTCTGAGATCAGCTCAAATGTGACTCTGCTCTCTGCTACGTGCTGAGCTCCAATCTCATCCCACACTGATATGAGAGCCAGCACTTCTGCCTCCCCCCACTGCCTCTCCACCCAGCCTTTTTCCTCCACCACCTCCCTATCATCTCCTCTTTGTCTGTCTGCTGCTCTCTCCATGTTTGAGCTGACCTGGAAGCGCTTTCTTTTCCTTAGCCCCTCTGTCTCTGCTGCCCGGTTCCCTAGGCAACCAGGCGGTTAAGCCTGAAAGCAACGCCTCCGTGCTGAAAAGCAGCCTCACCACTGGCTTAAGCTGTGTGCAGAGGGGGTGGGACCAGCTGTAATCTGAGAAGCAGCTTGGTAAATGAACTGAAACGACTCTCCGTGTACGGCAGCTCCACATCGGAGAAGCGCCGTCTTTGCTGCTGTTTTTTCCTTTTAGTCAAACCGGTTTGATCTGCCTCCAGCCTAATCCAACCAGTCCCATACTATGATTTCTGTTTTGCAGAGAATAAACATTATTAATCTCTTGTCAGGGATGTTTCAACATTAATTAATTTGCTTTTATTTGCTCAGGGGTCAGGAAAGTGCTGGGATTGTCACAAGTAATGGAGCCAGCCCCCCCACATACACAAGCCACAAGGTAAAGCCAGTCATAAGTACAAACTACTATGAAGCATCATTTACACTACTGGGGAAAAACAGAAATATCTGCATTGAACGCTGTCGTGGTTATTTAGGACTTGTGAGTATAAACCTGGTGTATTTTGTCCGGCATGAACGAGTGATTAAAAGCAATTATTCCTTTTTCTCAGGGCATGGGATTAGTGAGCACCGCTTTCCCACCCGAGGCTCTTCTGAAGCTGCGCTATGGTAACCTTGGCATCTGTCACACACGCTATTCAACTACTGGGATCTCGGAGCTGCAGAACTGCCAGCCCTTTGTGGTGGATACGCTGCACGGCAAGATCGCCGTGGCGCACAATGGCGAGCTGGTTAATGCCCGTGCCCTGAGGAAAAAGGTAGGGGTGGGGGGGGGGGGGGGGGGGGGGGGGGGGGGGGGGGGGGGGGGGGGGGGGGGGGGGGGGGGGGGGGGGGG